>PNEQ01006871.1:0-59131 GCA_003012365.1 Medauroidea extradentata
GCACCATAATATCAGGTGTGCCAGGTGCAACCACAGCACCATAATATCAGGTGTGCCAGGTGCAACCACTGCACCGTAATATCAGGTGTGCCAGGTGCAACCACTGCACCTCAGTGGCAGGTGTGCCAGGTGTAACCACAGCAGCACAGTGGCAGGTGTGCCAGGTGCAACCACAGCACCACAATATCAGGTGTGCCAGGTGCAACCACTGCACCACAGTGGCAGGTGTTTGAGGTGCAATCACAGCACCACAAAATCAGGTGTGCCTGGTGTAACCACTGTACCACAGTGGTAGGTGTGCCAGGTGTAACCACATCAGCACAGTGTCAGATGTGCCAGGTGTAACTACAGCACAACAGAGGCAGGTGTGCCTGGTGCAACCACTGTACCACAGTGGCAGGTGTGCCAGTTGCAACCACTGCACCACAGGGGCAGGTATGCCAGGTGCAACCACAGCACAACAGTAGCAGGTGTAAGACGTCTACGTCACCGATAAATAATACAGTTTAATAATTTATTTGACCTCCTGTCATGATAATTAGTAACTTTAATAACGAACTCTACTAGTTGTCGTGCTGGCTTATACTAATATTAGCGATAAAGTATCTTGAATAAACTTTGTTCAGTTAGGTTCTATTAGTAGAAACTTGCATATCCTTACGGAATCACACTGTAAATTCGAGTTTGTTACGCACGTTAGCCATGTGCACATGTAAAATCAAACGGCTTTTGTCATGAAGTAGTCACATGTATGACGCTAGTTCAGATTACTTTTTAGTTATGGCCTTCTCTGAATGTAATCTAATCAGAAAATGATTTAGCATGCAATCGTGATTATCAGAAGGTACGAAGTTGTAACGTGATAAATTCAAAAGAACATTAACGTGGGAACTTTTTCCGTTAGTAAATTATGAGTTAATGTAAAGTACAAATATTAATTTACGTTTGTGTAATCCTTTCTCTCCCTGTCTTCATATTTTTTAATGACAGCCATCGTATAACCGTCAAATCTGACAAGTGAAATGTCTTCGCATCATCACACACATCATGTTAAAATATTGTACATACAGTATGAAACTTTTTATCGTACAGTATTTCTACAAAACAAACATACAACTTGTAGGCTGTGTACAAATTTGGACATGAAGTGAACATTTATTTATATTATGCAAATATAACTTGGCGCACAATAAACCCATCACAAAATGTTACTTACGAATCCTTGCAATAATCACACGAGCTAAATATAATAAGTTTATGGAGTTTAAGTTTGAGTTACTTTCCGTTGCACGTGCAACTGCCTTATCCGTTTAGTAAACGAAGTTACTATGCAAAAAATTTCTTAACAAATATAATATAAATGCCCCTAAGTGTATCATTACCGATCATTACTCAGGTATTACAAAACTAGTTTTAATATTATAACATTCAGACGTGAAACGACGCCATTATGAAGGGAAGTGGCAAAGTCATATAATTCATTCGTCTCGTCCACGAGATCCAATATGATGTTATTCAATTCTCAAGAATGGTTAAAATTTCGTTAGTACTTTATGTGCTCTGGATAAAAAATAGGCCCCGTCTATTACCCATCACGAACCATACAACCTTCAATCGGGAACAACAGTCACCAACGTGCTAGAGACTAAATAAAAAATTTCAAAAATGGAAAAAGCAAGTGCACGCTAACTTAACACGTGACAATTAGAGCTTTGATGACGGCCTGCCAAACTGAATTATGTAAATCCTTTAAGCATATATTATTACAAAATTAACTCAAGGCTGCAGCCTTTCTGCAGCTCACGGTGGACGAGTCCCTGGCTACTCTAAAATGAAGCACGCCTACTCGCATGAGGACTCATAACCGATACTGGTTCCGACATAATTTCACGCCTACCGCCCTCAATATGCCCGACCCAAAAGGTTCAATTTGTTCAAGAATTGATTGAGCACCATGACAGTCCAGTTTTTTATGTAAAATATTTGGCGAATTACTTTACCAGAGATTGTGGACGAGGATGTGCATGTGAAAAGGAAAGAAGAGTAGAAGGGGCACAAAATGTCACACCTAGACTAAGAATACATATATATTCTTTCCTCGAGCCTAACAGTCAATCCATTAATTTCTGCTTTGCACCACCATCGCCGAAATGCCTTGGCTCCACATGGTGCATTATGTAAGAACTCTGCTGTCCTGGGTGGAGCCTAGTTATATTTGGATGATGGGCTTAGATAAATAAGTAGATTAATTAAATGCAATTCCTTAATGTATTACTATCGCTATAGACCATGCTACGATAAGCGCACAATTCTCGTGATTTATAATATAAAGATCAATAATAACGTATATAATTTACAGTAATCTCCCTAAAAGTCTAAATGACTGACCTAGTATACAATTAATAAATGTCTCTCGCAAATCAGTCATCCGATTTCAGAACTGTCTGTAAATGTACAACTACAGTCTAACATGTTCGTCTAATCTCATATATGTAAACACCATTCCAACAGTTTCACCGTCGTCCACACTTGCTGCATAGTATCGCCTTGATCCGCTGGTCTCGCCTCGTCCATCATTGTCAAGTCTGTCGCGAATACTCACAGACTAAATTCCACAATCACAATGCAGCTGATTGCAATAGGCAGGTATTTGTACTGGCCGGCGATACCACCCAGAACATTTTCATGACCCGCCGACAATACTGGTTGATACAAGCCAAAATTTCCAAATGTTGTAAAATTCAGTCATTCCGAGCTGAGTGTCTGCTAAGAATGACTGACAGGTGCCCACCCATTCAGAAGACTCCCGGCAAAATCACCGGATTAGTAATAAGCCAGGCACGAGTAGCCAGCGTCGCCAGAGATCCGAAGACGTGGGTGGAGGAGAGCACGCAATCGGCCACCTCTTCGCTGGGAATAGTGGTAGCAAGTAGGGAAAATAGATAGGGCGTGGCTCATCACTCGCTCAACCCTTTGTCACCGAGCGCACTGTCTTGTTACACTGCCCCCTCCTCAAGACTATTCGTCACAGACTCGTTATTTTCTGGATCTTCCTAAAGTGTCAACCATTTAATTTTAACCACCACATATTATAAATTAGTGACTCCAGACGACCAAGTTTAAAGGTCGCATTTCTTAATCTCTTCCTTTTCCTATTCGGCCCCTCCCAGGAATTCTTGTGTTGGAAATCACCATTATCAGTTTGCCGGAAACACGTATCAAATATTGTTCCTTCTTCGAACATTACACCATTGCCTTCATGAATATATATCGTTATTTACTTCGATGCGGCTCGTAGCTAAACTGTGTTCTTCTTGTTGTTTTCTCAGATCATTGCCTTGCTTTTATAGTGTTTGCTCCAGCGGGACTCTGAGGTTTCATACTGTATTTGTACCTTGACGACGACCGCCCACTCTTTCTGGCAACTGAATCTCTGTCCTCACAATCAGTCGACCTTTGGGTTAACTTTTACTTTCAGATATGTTGGGCTCTGGACTTGCTTGTCGACATTGCTGCTGATATGTGCTGTTGACCTTAGGTTCTCTTTCCCAAGTTTGTGTGTCATTCGGCATCTGTGGGTACAGAGCTCGTACATGTCAGTACTGTCCGCAGCTTCAACACACTCGGAGTCAATATTGTCCAGGAGTCAGCATAATTGTTTCTACCTTTGTCGTAAGGTTCCTCACTGCTGAAGCCAGCTGCTGTTAGATGTTATCTGTATTAGTATCTTCCATTTTCTCGCAGCGTGCTGTAATTTGGATGGCAGTGTGCTCTTATGAGGACATTCTACTTAGCTATCGTTTGGAGAATCCTGTCGTGTGGGGTGACTCCCTTCTAGTTAGACATAGTACATTATTGACCAAAAATAGCGACATGGGATCCTTCTTGGAGGAGATTGGTTACTACCCTCGCACCAGGGGGTACAAGAAGCTTATTTACCCATCCAAAAATTTTGCTTGCTGCCCTCGTTGTGTTGACACAGGAGACAAGTATCTGAGGTCAGCATGAAAAGAGAAATCAATATAATTGACTATCAAACTGCCGGTCTTCCTAGGATTGATTAAGCAACAATTTCGAGTAGGGAAATGTTGTAAAGCATTTATATACTTACACTCACACTCCCATAAAATATGGAATGAAATTCGTACTTTGAGTGACTAAAAGTGCATGGTTGCATGTAGAAGACCTCGGAGCACTTTTTGTTATTTTGGACGAAAGTAGTGGTTAGGCAAACAATGGTATTCCTTACTATTGCTATTTTTTACTAATTTTGCTGTGGAAATAGCACTTATATTGCCTATTTGTTATTGTTACTTATAATTCTAGAAGTAAATATTCACCATAACGATATTTAAATATTATTGTTGGTAATGTTTAAGAGTTTTTTTTTTTTGCAGTAGCACTTCGTGTGTTTATTTTTAAGGTTACTTAGAATTTTAGACGTAAATAGTCTCCATAATGATTTTTAAATACAATTGTTGATGATGTTAAAATGTTTTATTGTGATACTAGCAGTCCCACGCGGCTTTGCTCGCGAGTATTATACGCAACTGGCAATATTTGCTTTAATTGAAGAAACTATTTGTACTCAAGATTGGTACTTCAGTCATCAAATGTTAGAATGTCCAAGCGGCTAGTTCTGCAGCACGATAAGTGGCTATAGCTGTCCACGCGAAAAGCAATCTTAAATTTGTCCCTGACATTAACGGCGACTTCGCCTGGACCTTATTTATAGCCCTGCCAATTTGACGCTGTGGGGTTGTTACAGACACCTAAGGTAAGAGGTGAATCGAATGAAAAACATCTTATTTACCCTGTGCACATCCATTTATGACAGTGCTCTCAATTACATACTTTCAAAATATTCACTGGAACTTTATTGCTATTACAAAGTTTCAGTGGGAAAATGTTTCACGGAAACGTATTTGGTACCGCAAACTTAATATCAGTGAGGTGATATATCGTCCTTTTACTGCCAAAAATGACCCAGTCAAAATGAGATAAAATTATACAAATGCAAGGGATATGTATACGTTGTTCACTTACCAATTGCCCAAGTTTTAAGTATATTCGTCATTTCCTACTGTTGCGTCACAGTATAGAAACTTACCACATTTTTGTTAATATCTACAATTTAATAGTGTTTTTAAACAAAATAACATTAACAACTTAATCTTTTATGGCAGTATACCGACGATATGTCAGCTGATATTGTAGAAGAACCTAAGTGGAATGCGAACTGCAATTTTACCTCTTTTGAACGACTACATGTAAGTTGCACTTATTCGATCTGCCTTGTAGTTTTTGTGTGTCAAAATTGAACGTTCGCACGCAGCTTTTAACGGAATTTGAGCCTAGAACCTCCCGGAGTTAATAAAAAATAAAATTTTATTAAAAAAATAAAATATCTATGTCCTGGACTCATAGAGGTCGTAAAACACCACGTCTCGATAGGTTACTGTAGAGTGAAACTCCTGTATAGGTTGTTTCTGGCTGCTTGTTCCTGCTTTTCGGATCGTTTGCCTTGAATATTGACTAACTTAGTTTTATTCTTAATAATCACGTTTCTTATATAGAAAAAAAATTACATTTAGTTTTTTTTTATGTTTACGTAAGCATCACCCTGGTGCGAACAACACCTCAATATAGCTGAGTAAACTTTTATCCAATTAAAAATATGTTATTCAAATATTTGAAAGAAAATGTATTTTTTTAAATTAAAATATTTCCTTTGTTCCATTCTCGATTTTCAGAAGTACAATTTGGAATCAAAATTTTATAAGAATGACTATTATACCTATTATTGTTAGGCTTGTAAATACAATATTGGTAGCACTGTAAAACTAATTTATTAGGTAATTTTCTTTTCATACAGTGAAAAACTATACCGCGGTAGCCCCTATAGGAAATCGAAAACAGTTTTTAAACATATTTTTAAATACCGTAAACATTATTTTTCGAAAACTGTTGCAACACTATTAAAATGATTCTGCTGAATGGCAGATGGCTTAAAAAATGTGCTTTCTTAAATAAGAATCTATAATGTAACTAGACTACGTATGTTAGCTGCAATTTTTAAAATTTTATTATATAAGGAAATGTTTTACACAGTTATAAAATGCTGCCTTTCGTCTTTAAAATACTTAATAATAACATTTTCATATCCAACTATTTCACTGGTGTTCGAACATGTTATAAAAGGTTATGTGTGTAGCACCATTATAGCTGCAATGAAGCCATTGACTCCCTTTCAACCTTAAAATTCATTCTGTCACAGTTTCTATTATAAAGAGGCAAGAGTATTCAACTTACTGCAAATAGTCGGAATACGTATGCTCTAAAATAGGAAGAAAACGCAGCAGAATATGAAGATATAAGACTAAATATAATAAAATTAAAATTAATAACATTTTGGCAAGCACTATATTCATGTATTAGTTAACATTCTACACCATCTAAATTGAAAATTGAGAAATAAGGAAATAACTTCATCACTATGTATGTGTGACTTATGGTTTCAAAGCAAACACGCACATAATTAAATTTAACAGTTTGCATAGAACATCCCTAATGTTCTTACAGCCAAAGGGAAGTAATATTGAGTTATTACTTCAACAGATTTGACAATAGCAATGAAGATTATCTGAATAAATTGACAATGATGTATTACGATTAAAAATTCGTGCCTTATTACCATGCTTATGTAATAATATTGCAAGTTTCTTGATTCATGGCTTTTAAGTAACAGAATTTTTTTTACACGTAGTAAATAAAAGTGTTAATTATAGCTTTTTGTTTATCTAAATATTGTGTTCTACCAACTACGTTTATTTGTTCACGACATTTGCAGCTTTTGTTTCCATATTATGAACTTAACAATTCAAATACTCTGCCTGCGGCAAAAGATTCCCGCACAAAGAATTTTCATAATTACATATAAATCGTTTTAAACTCATTTACCTTTTAACATACCATTATGACACTTGGGTAAAAAATAAATTCTTCAAAAAGTACAAGGTGAGCATAAATGTTGAAGTTCAGTTTCTCAGCAGTATGAAACGTGTAAGTGAAAACTATCAGTGTTTCGGAGACAGTATGTAACGACGCACAGAAGAAGCTACGTTTTGGACTGTAACTAGAAATGAATGTGAAGAGTTTTTAAGCCTTCAATTACTAATATGGTTTTGAAATTTTTACTACCGTCGTCTGTCTGTGACAGAACAGTAATGACAGTGTTGTTTGAGCAGTACTTTAACACGACTATAGCAACTGATGGCTTTGCTGCAATAAAACAATATTACACTAACGAAACTTAAATATGCGTCATAACTGAAGCATTTTTTTTTTCATATTTCAATACTGCCGTCAAATTTAATTGTTTAACTGTATGGTAGTTATTCTTTAAAAATATTATCCTTATCTAACCGTTGCCGACTTATTTTCTGCACTTGCAATACTCGTCTTGATTTAATAAATATCTGTAACAACTGTTAATTTAATAAAATACCCATTTTATAAGTAGGCTACGTCTATTATACATTGAAAGAGATAACTTTAGAATTAGGTTATTGAAAATATTATGCATAAATATTTTAGTCTGTGAATTTGTGAAATGTAGTAGCTTTGTAAATAACTTAAATGTTATACAAGATTTCGAGCTCTACCGTGGCGTAACAGTGTCAAGTATTTTCCTGTAAGTTTTGCTCGATGTCAAATTCAAATAAGAGATTTCACAAAAATTACAGCTAACAGGAGAAACTTGTGTAGCACTCTACAGCGAAGGTTTTTCATTGCTAATAGGAGAGGGGCGAAGTGAAGATAGAGTAACTATGACAAATATAAATGCACCAACAGAAATGGAAAGAAGTAGGCACTGTATAGAGTAGCACTGAACACTGAAAGACAGGTGGATGTTTACGAGAGGCTCGGCTGGCTGGTCAGGGACTCCTGTGGTGTGATTAAGTGGTGAGTGTTGGGGAAGGGGGTGGGTCCTTGAGACAGGATGCTATTTCATGCCACAGGAACTCAGGGCAGAAGCGGCTCATCCCCACTACTAAAATTGCGAAACTTGTCAAGTAATAATTTGGGGGATAATTATATACACGGTAAATCCACTCAGCGTATTCGTGAAAACATTCAATTGGAAGGTAATTCGCACAACAATAATACATATATTAAAATGTTACTGGCCCTATAAAACATTCGACACTACGCCTACAACCCTTGCGAATCACACTCTTTTAGATCAATATTTGCAGATATTATTAAGTTAATCACCCTGAAAATCTATATTACTACCCGAGAATGCAACTAACATAAGTATTCTTCGTATATCAGTCTTCCGATCTCATAAGTCTCTTTTTAGAAATGTCTCGCAATGTACAGCTACAGTATAATCTATTACTCTGCTCTCACACTTGCTCAATCCACTCGAACAGTCCCATTGTCCTCCACATTTACCGCACAGCCTCCCCTAGATCCAGTAGTCTCACCTCATCTCTTAATCGTGAAGACTCATAGGCTAAATACTACAATCACTCGGTCACTGCTCGCAGTGGGCTGGTATTTATAGTGATATGCAATAATACCCAAAAAAAGAATTCCCATCGCTAGCCGAGAATGCTGATTCAGGTTAGCCGAAATTTCCCGGTGTTGCGGTAACATTCACACGCGTCCGAGCTGAGTGCCTGTCAAGGATGTTTGTTAGGTGCCCACCTATTCAGAAGCTTATTTCGTCAGTTCAGGATTAACGATAAGCCAAACAGGAGCGCCAACGTCGCTATTGTCGGAATGACGGGGTAGGAGGTGGAACCGCATTCCGCCGCCTCATTGCCAGGACTGGTTGGTAGTGAGTATGTGAGGGGGAGTTCCAATGGACCGTCAGGTCGCTCAGCCCCATGTCACCGAGAGTGCTGTCTCGTCACAAGCATTATTGATAAAAATCGTCTGTTCTTTAAACACGAATATTACATGCATTTTGGTTTCTGAACCAAATAAACCAAAGTTAATGAACTGAAGGGTAAAACAAAAGCAATTTCAAAATGTAGGGCTACTGTATCAATAGTAATGTTATTAAAAAATTTTACGGTTTTGACGTCGAATAATGTTTTATAATTTGAGTAATAGAACATTTCACTGGTACGTGAAAGTGCCGCTAATGTAAAGTATATATTGTTTGCTGCAAAATTTTTTAATAGATAACGTTAATGGTAGACAGATATTTTCCGCTGCAGATAAGGTGTTGAGGGTTCATTGTTTCCGAACAGTGATGTCATAACACTCCTGTGCTGCGTGTTTAAGTCAGAGCCAGTAGGTGTATTTTACACGTGTGTTACCGTACCATGTGTGCTCTCCATTTTATTCACACTCCTTAGTGGACAGCAAAAACTACCATTGTTACATGACTATTCTATACGAGACTCACTAGTATACACCACAGCATATTTCATTTTATCTACTGGCTACATTTGTAGGTTTTGGCATTAGTTTCTTGAAACTGTCCAGGAAATACTCTCAAAAATTTGAGTTTTTGAATTATGACTTATTTTAATGTTAAAATATACACCCGATTTTAGATAATGAATTGACAGTGCAATAGTAGTAAGTTTAAGCCGATCCTGATGCAGATTATGTTAGGACACGATTCGGACGAACTCGAATGCGCTCGACGATCTTAGGTTGATCATCGGGTTATTCCCTGTATTCATAAAATTTACAAGCCTACATTAGTAAACGTTCACAGTTTTATTCCTATTGATTCTGCTCCGTTAGCATTGCTTGATGTTATATAGTAGAAAATACTAATATTTTCACTTACATTACATTCGGGTTTTTATTAAAATTTATACATTCGAAATTTAGACCTATAATTTTGTACAATGATCTTAAAATACGAGTTTAGTTCAGTGGTGTACAGAGAGTAGCTACGCCTATAGACTATAGAAACATATGGTAGATACATGAAGCAGCTGTTTGGGTGTCACATCACGGAAACCCCATTTTCATTATCTTATTGTTATGTATAAGATCGTAATCAATCTCCAGAAACAAGCTATTAATAATTATTCAATGACTTCAGTTACATACCTTATATACATGTACATCTGAGTTGTTTTAAAAACAAATGTTAATTAACTCAAAGTGCCCAGCACCATAATGTGGCACATAAAAAATATAGCTTCAACTGCGTTAGAATAAGTCATATTATCACTATTATTACCTCCGAGATGACTTACATAATGACGAAGCATTGATAGTACAAATGGAAACATTTATTATTTCAAAGTATTACAAGTGCAACTACATGTGTACAGTAATCTAATAACCAGGCTTCTTGATGAAGCATGCACGCTGCTAGCTGCCTGACATTGCACGACAATACGAAAGATAACGTCAATTACTTAGTGTTTCCATGTAAAACGGTGCAATATTCACTACCATATAAGATTTGCTATGCGAAGAGACAGGTAATTTGTAAAGTTAATTACAAACATTTTTTTTTCAATATAATGGTAGGTGCATGTGTAATTTTAATTCCTGCTTCTTTGCTCTACTAAGCTAGCAATTATACGAAACTACGTACACTCCAAAAAAACCGTACAGTTAACATGTAATTTTTATTTTCGCTTTTACAAATACTTATAAAAGTACAAAAACTTTCTTAGTAAAATCATTCATTAAAGAAATTATAACGGTAAAGTTTGTAACGCTGCAAAAGTATTCGTTTTATACACTGATAGTTCCTGCATTGTAAACACTTTTTGTAAAAGTTACAGAACATTGATTTGTAGTTTTTACAAACATTGAAAAATATACAAAAATCTGCCTTTTGAAATTAGTTGTTTACGTAGGTATAAGGATTTATATTAAAATAAATTAAGAAACATTTGTGTCTACTAAAATAATAGGTTTGCTGGAAATTACATAGATATACAAAAACACAGCCTCCTTAAATATATTTTTCTGAATTAAAGTTAATTTTCATATCAATTCCATAGCTCAAAGTTACAAAAAATGTAGTATAATTTAACTCCACATTGAATGGGTACACACAGAGAAAATGAAGTAGCATGTTTTTCAAGGTGGTTTGGGGGTAAAATCCATATTATCAATGCGAAGTTTCGAGTACGAATCTGAGTGCTTACGTAGACTTTTTAAAAGAATAATTGCATGTAAAATATATTTATTTAAAAGTTATTTAGTAATTAAATTGAGTGTCATTATTAAAGCAAAAGATACATGAAATTTAATATTTTCTTTTGGCAAGTGCATACATATGGCAAGATAGTTTAAATTTCACAAACATATATGTTGACATTTTCACATGAAAAACCAGTGTAGTTTTACTACAATTTTTTCGGCAACTAAAATTTTTCCTTTAAAAGTACACAAGTGTTTATTTAAGGTTGGAGGGTAACGGTTTCTTAACTATTAATCTAACGGATTTACTATCGATGGACGTCACGTCACGAGCTTGACACATGACAAATTCAACGAATTGGTGAAGGCTGAAAGATTCGCAGTAGAAATACCAAATATTTACCGATACCTTGCGTGCTATATTTCAGTTTTCAGCGAGATTGGGATACATTTCTCAGACTGTGCGTCAAACAAAACTATCACGCTTGTAATAAATACACTGTGGATATTAGCCGAAACTCATCACAAAATTAATAAATCAAAATATCATTGCTTCACAGTTAAATTAATGATAACAGATAAGAACTTTTGCGAACGTATTTTTGCGTCACTTTGTTTCAGTGAATTCGTTTATCCCGGCTATGTGGTCAGTGACTGGATGCCCTAACATCCAGAGTATGAAGGTTAAAACCGCAAATCACAGTCATGAAGTGTGGCAGTTACCCGTGTACTGATTGGCACAGTCAAATGAATAATGACTCTGCACAAAAACACTCTGTCAATAACCTTGAAGTTGAGCTGCAGGTGTGCACGTAAGGCACTGAAACAAAGTGAGGCTAAATTCTTCTCACCAAAAATTCCCGTCCCTATTTATGATGTATAATGTTTGTTGCAAATGTATGCAAATTAAAATCAATTATTCTAGATATTTGGAGAAAAATCAACAAATCTTCCTTACAACATCATAAAATATATTTAAATCAAAATAAACAGATAAGCACTAATTAGCTTCCATTTATTGTCTACAGTAATTTGAACAATTGCGATACTATAAATTTGACTATGCGGTAGACACTACGCCATTAATAATTTTTTTACCATGTTACATAGATTCCTTATTTCTCCTGCAACCATAAAGTGGACTATGATTTCCTGAAATATATCATACTCCCATTAGCACCATCTCCCGTCCTTAAATCCAAAATCAATATAAATCCTCAGGTTAGAAATTACTTCGGTACTGAAACCTAAAATTTAACGACAGTACTCATTCATCCAAAACTGCTCAACATTATTTTTCGTCCAACCTCACTTATCTCACCAATTCTGCATTTTAGCCAGTTCTAAACAGCCAATATGACGCCTTTATTTCGAAAATATCTTAATTACATCCCAATGCTTATGTGAACATAAATCCTGTAATTCTTACTTATGTTTGAATTGTGACACAAGTCTAAACTGTGACTGTGCATGCAACATTTTTTCATCGAATATTATGCGTACATATGTGGCAGTCAACTGTTTGCAGCTCAGCACCAACGCGTGTTGGAAGAACATTAATGCATGAAACAATGCAACGTTATAATTCTTACTTTAGTATATCTTGCTACCCTATTACAGAACTTACTAGTGTTTATTTTACGGACGATTATCTTGTATACGCATACTACCATAGGCATAATACACAATTCAGTTGAGATTTCGTAGTGTTACCTGACTTACCAACATTCAACAGCAAGCCATCCATCATGAAACGTAATTCACAACACACTTTTAGCTACGTGACTAATAAATTAATTAGCATATATACGTTTGCATGAATTAAATGTCAAATTTCTAGGTGTTTTAGTGGGGAAAATCAACAGAAGATATTCAGACCTCATAATAAAAAAGAAAAAAAATTGAAATCTTTCTGTAAAACTACAAATCTTCGAATTTAAATAGTATCGATATTTCCTTGCCATTAGCTGCCAGCCAGACATACCTACGTGAATGACTGTCATTAAGAGTCTTGAACTTCGGTAGATAGATTAAAATAAACACGTTAAATAATTGCAGTTGGTAGAGCAAACTGAATGAGTCTATTTAAATCAAGTTAGACGTAGGTTATCAGTTCATAAACTAAAGCCAGGAACATTTAGTAACATGGAGGAGTTTAGCGTCTATCCTGCAAATTATATGACGCCATAATATGTAAGACTGTTTCACTTATATCTGGATAGCTAACTATCCCTTTGACGTCTGCTGAAATCCTACGGTGGATGTAACTGCAGACAGGCCTCGGACGCACCCCGTAGAGTTGCTCCTCTCCTTCTGATGTCTTCCCTTAGGCCCTCGGACACACACGGCTATAGTTAATTAGCACACGACATCTAATCGAGGAAGACCAAGTAATATAACTTCGCGGTAGTCCTGAGTCCAGGCCCTGTTGCCCTTTTCTTGACTCCTTCTTCACCGCAGAGGCCACCTGAACTAACATCTCGACCCGGATTTAATTAATTGAGCTAAAACCTAGAGTCAGCAACGACCTATTTGCTGCCGCTCTCCTCATCGTCCCTCGTAATAATCATAACAACATGTCCGAAGACAACAACAACAAAAATCATTGTATTCAGAATCGTTAACCCAACAGCTAATCAGCAGTCGGCAAAGACGTTCAAAACGTTGCAGGTTGTGCAGTGAGAATGGATATCAGGATAGTCATAGATCAAACAGTCAGTCGTAATCACGGTCTAAGAGGAGGAGGTCTTGACACCGCGTATGCTCTCCAGCAAGAGAAAGTGACCCCTTCTTGTCGCCGAGCGCTAGTAGTAATTTGGTGGAAGAGTTGTCTTGTTTACATCTCGCGTTTTACCATTTTTTGCAATTATTTATGCAAAATAATGTTAATTAGGTAAGCTGATATAGTACATCCATGTTCCGTGGCCATAAATGCATTGGCATGTGTGGAACTGTTTATAAAAGTAGTCTGAAAAAATATATTACGTATTTTTGTTTTAGCTAACCCATTCGAACTAAAACCATCACTTCGTGCCCAACAAAATTTTAGAATCGTTGATATGTGCATCTACATGTGGAAGATTGAAAAACAGAATTTTATGGTTGAAAAAAATGTGTTCCAATACAAAATTATTTTCCCATTTTTTTCTTGGATATAATACTCGCAATTCCGGTAACAACTTCACATTTTAAGCTAAGCCAAATACAAAAACAAGACAAATCTTCCACCAAATTACTACTAGCGCTCGGCGACAAGAAGGGAGTCACATTTCATTCCTCAGTGTCAAGACCTCTATCTTCATAGACCGTGGTCGTAATCTACAATGAAAATAATATCATCCAGTAAAAATTAAGTTTATTTGTTGTCAAAGAACAAGCAAAAACACCATTATTATTATACATATAGGTAATAATCTGAGGCCTGGTCAAAATTGAATAGTATATCACGAATAATATCAAATCACATATAATAATAAACAAATACTGACACGTTATAACAAGCATCTTACCCTAATCACATAAAGAAATGCGTATTACATTAACGTGTCGAAAATAATTATTTTATGTGAGTGGTATAAATTCCATGAACGATTACTAACCATAGCAAATTATACATCTTTATCAAACTACTTATAGTTATGACTCGGAATCCTCGTTTCAGTCGGTTAGGCTTAAACTAACAACAGTTTAATTTCAGTAGTGAGAAATTTAGTATACTTTATTGTGTTGTGTTAACATCAACTTCAATTACTTTACTTATATATTTACTTAAAATTGCAAGAATGTACGGGGATGTATGAACGACATATTTTTCCATATGCACACGTTAAAGAGGATAATTTATAACGACGAATATATGTTAGCATTATTTTAGTTTGATGTAAGTAATTTAGTCTTACTTTGCGGAACAATATCATATAATTATATTATTAGAGTAGGAAATTTCGATAATCACTGAGTCTGATAAAAGAGCAAGAGAGAGAGAGAGAGAGAGAAAGAAAGAGGGATATAAAATGGATGATACTGAAAGGTGCAACGTGCTAGTAGCTAATGTCATACGACTGAAAAGAAAAAAAAATTGGCAACAAACGTTGTTGATAAAAAAAATTAACGATACTCATAGTTAGCTATGCATATTTATATATGAGTACAATGAATGACGAACTGTTCACTTCATGTTATGCGAAAAACGAAATAACTAACCTATTGATTAGAAACACAATTTCGAAGCTTCTTGCGTTTTATTTTGTTTCATGAAATAATCAAGAGATTAGCTTATAGAACTTGAGCTTGCTTGTTTATACAGACGTAAATCACGTTAATTACTAAATACTGATTTATGAAAAACTAATTCTAACCCTGTCTCCCTACATACTTTGACGTCTCTTCCCTGTCATGGCGGTAAATCATCCCTAATGGCTAACACACCCGTAGGGGTGCCTTCGACCAACCAGCGTTGAACATCCTGCAAAACATTACACAGTAAAAAATTTTGAACATTTACAAGGAAAATCTTGTAAACTAATATCAGAACGTAATAAGTCAGGTAATGAAAGTAAGATGTCATAAACATTTAAAAGTGGTTACAAATATCGTAAACACCTTTGCGAACTAGTAAAATAAACGTTAACGAGCAAATTTTTCGATATGAAACAAAATGAACCTAGGAGACCTGACAAATTTTACAAAACATTCCGTAATTTTACAAAAAAGTGCTGTCAACTTAACCAGATATTAGCTGTAAATATACAAAATTTGCTTGTATATTTACATAAATGTTTGTAAAAATACACAACTTTTGTAAATTTTACAAAAAGAGTTTGTAATGTTACCAAAAACTTTTTTGGAAACTGGTTTCCAAAAAAACCTTTTTGTAAAAGTACACATTTTCTTACTGTGTACTCTTACAGAGAAGATTTCGCCTTTATTCAGTTCGCTCCTTTTATTTTTCATTCTTAATGCAATAGCGATACCATATTAATAACATTTCGTACTGAACTATTCCTGTGCTTCCTTATTTGTATTTAAGGGTCTTCCCTAGTAAGAAAATCAGGTGATTTTCAAACATTTATGAGTATTAAAATGTCTTCAGAACTATACAAAGATGAATGCCGTTTCTTTGGTCCTTGAGTGTCAATTTATGTTTCGAAAGAAAAAAACGTCCGTTAAAATATGGCTAAGTAGACTGAAATCGCAATGTTTAAGCATCTGTGCATGTAGTTACTTGTAGCAAAAAACAGTATTCGAAACTATGGTGACGAAGTGAAATATTTTCTGAACAGATTTCTCTATTTAAACCCTCTGAGAGAAGAGAATAATAGTGACGCATATTTGCTATGTTTTCCTTGCCCAGGATGTGCTACTCTCTCCGTTAGTAAGCTGTAGTCGGCTCACTACACAGTAAAAAAAAAACTTTTACTTTTACAAAAAGGGTTTTTTTGGAAACCAGTTTCCAAAAAAAAATTTGTAATACTACGAAGGTTTTTTTTGTAAAATTTACAAAAATCTTGTACATTCACAAATTTCTTTGTATATTTACAAACATTTCTGTAAATCTACAAACAACTTTTGTATATTTACAGCTAATGTCTGGTTCATTTTACAATAATTGCTTGTAGTGTTACAAAAATTTTTTTTTTTTGGAAACTAATTTCCAAAAAAAATTTTTGTGAAAGTACGAAAAGTTTTGTAAAATGTGAAAGGTCTCCTTAGGTTTATTTTGTTTCAATTCGAAAAATCTGCTCATTAGCATTATTTTACTAGTTCCCAAAGTTGTTTACGTTATTTGTAACCACTTTAAAAGGTTTCTGACATCTTACTTTTATTATCTGACTGATAATGTTCTGTTATTACGTTACAAGAATTTCCTTGTAAATGTACAGAAATGTTTTACTGTGTAGACCGTTTTAACACGCGGAGTGAGGATATCGCTGTAACTGATGAGCTGGGAGTGACAAAAGGTGAAGTTATTTTCTTCTCCCGTGCTTGTCGCTACGTCTAAAGTTGCGGGATGACGCACCGAACATTTGACAATCGCACACGCACTTACGCTCGAGACTAGTGCTGAAGAATCGACACTAATTTTAATTCATCAACTAAGTCGAAAATCTTAGTTTTTCAATTCACAGATCGGCTGTGCGTGAAAGACGGTACTTTTAAAACTGAATACACAAACACGGCTAGGCAATATTTAGCGGCACTTTACGTGCACGACTACTATATAAATGCAAGTTAGCGTTCAATTTAGATATATATCAGCTGTTAGCATTTACAGCGTACCGTTCTAAACGGCATCATTATCTTACGAATTCTTTCGTGCATTGATAAACGCGAATGCTATTCTATAGATGCCAGATATTTATCTTGGAAGTTAGTGGACATATGTTTACTAAAATCTTTATTTGCCGATAGTTTTATGTATATAACGTTATCACTGTGTGGATATGTTTGTAGAAACTTACTGTAATATTAAACGGAAAATTGCTGAATCCGTCGGCCGGTATCGAACTTTCAATTATTGTGAGACGAAAATTGTATTAAACGACGAAATTAATTATCCTAAAACTGTTGAGAAACACCCACCGGTGCGGCCGTAGAACGAAAAAATGTTCAGGGGCATGGCCCTGGTACACTATAGGGCCTACTTAAACTTAATCGTCTGTAAACATTTACTGCGTTACATAACAGTCAAACGAAAAATGATTTACGATTATCGCTTTCTAAATTCAAGTATTTGAACTATAATTGATTAATTATGTTGCATGCACGTTATACATGCTACAAGCACTTATGTATTATAACTGATCTCCTAAACCGACTGTATACATAGTCTGTAAGTGGACCATACGTATGGTTTCCCACTCGAATAACGGTTCCAGTGTTCTGTTTTATTGTCACGCTCTTTATGCAACCAACATGTGTTTGTTCCTTAGCTCCAAAAAATAAAATAAAAGCCTCGGAAGCATTTGTGAACTAGCATAAGACTAGATAATAGTTATTAATTGTTATTACTACGCACAATTAATACACTAAATATTTTGACACAAGGATATTTTGTAAGGAAACTTAAGATATATTTCCAATCTACCAAAATAATTAGTTTGTCGGAAATACTGCAATATTATACGAATCACAGCCACATAGTCAAATATTAAGCTATGTGCAGTTAAATAAGTATGTGTGGTATACAGAAAACGTCAGTGATAAACCTTATTGTATTTCTGCTGCATCCGACACAGCGTGGAACATGCAAAGTACGCATTCGTGTTAAACATTCAGCGCAGTTAACGCACACGTTTGTTGCCGTTACATATATTTCAATGCGCACTAAACAGGTTCATAAAAACATTACGTTTGTGCGAAAAATTATTTAATCAAATTTACTTCCTAATCACATGTATATTTCAGTGTGATGGTGTACCAGCACTTTTTTTAAAATGTTAATAACCCAGTTGTTAGATTATGACTTGCAAGAAATATAGAGGAAATAGCAAACAGCTACATATGCCAAATCCTTATAATCTGCGTTTCTGCGTGCTTTATTAAATACAGTCCACTTATAATTAATGTAGGATGAGTTTGACCCCTTTAGAAAAAGGTTTGCAGGAACATTCAGGTAAACTGTATCGATTATGTACGAACCATTTCATATCTTGCACAGTTTCAAGTTGTATGGAATATGATATTTAAAACTGCGGAAATATATCTTACACTTATGCCATGTTTGATTGTTTCGGTATTTGAAATGTCGCCACCATTTTAAGTAGAGCTGTACAGTTCATGCTACTACATTTTTACGATCAATTGAAAAAACCACGTACCTCTTAGTCATGAGTAAGTAGAAAGGAAATAAGTATTTTCTCAGACATGTAACAGGCATACACAAAATACAGAATTACAAGTAATATGTAAATAATAAGCAACATAACATTTTAAGAAATTTATTACACTATACTTCTAAAACATATATTTTAAAATTATTATCGACAGTAATTAATCTGTTCCAAAATTTAAAGAAGTAACGTTAATGTTTAATAACATCCTCCCGCTTGTTAGACATAAATCTGTATTAATGAATTCAAGGTTTGGTGTATCTGCCGTACATAAGCACGGTGTTGGTAGGTATATGCTCCAAGAAGTACAGGAAGCCGTGGTCAGCCTTGAACTCGTGGGTCAGCACACTTACTATTCCAGTGGTTGCTGCAAATAATAACAAGGTATTATTATATTTTAAAAAAGGTGTTTTAAAATACAACAGGCTTGTTACGCTTGTAGTAATGTACCTATCTTGACGTTTGTAAAAGTTATTTAACCACGCGTAAACAAATTTTTAAAATATAACTACCATTTTTGATTATTCAAACGTTAGTTATCAGCGTCATAGCAGATCTCTTGACACACAGAATGCTTTGAAACAAATTAAGGACACAAAATAAATACTGATATTATGTTATTCTTCAAGGTAGCAATGCGAGTGTTAAAAGTCTCTTAAATGGCAAAGTTTATGTAGGACGTATTTATCAATACCACTGTACTTACCAGTTGCAGCTGAAGCTACCGTGCCTTCCTCATTAACTTCTAGGACAGCCTTCTGTTTCACTTGACTGACAAACAGGTTATTTGCATCAGAGATGCCGCTGAGATCTGCATTCGTGGTAAACATGTCTGTGATGCCAATCTGAACGAGAGAGAAAAGCTTCAGTTAACAACATGAACCAACATTTCCTTCATAGAAGAGTATTTATCATGATAACAATTTCGTTATGCTTAAAAGTGAGAAGGTTTTACGGCCCTGTCTTCAGAGCCGATGAGGGTGAAATGAGGGGAAGGGACAACACACAATCCATCCCTGAGCTGGGATTCCAACCCAGGACCTTTCGAACTGCAGACCAATAATTAACGATGAGCTGAATTCGTACTTGTTAATTTATTAGTGATATTGACACTTGTTGGTTTTGACTTGCTTAGAGAAGCCTGTCTAAAAAGTTATGCTAATTTTTTAAAATGAAAAATGAATTATAATTTATTTATATCATAAGTAAGGTCTACAAAGTATATAAAACCAATTTGAAATAGTATTCCAGTAGTTAGTAACAGAACTAGCTAAGTTTTTATGCTACCAAGAATGTGACAACCTAGAGGGTATAATTCTTTTGAGATAGCGGAACTAAATACAAGCAAAACAAAATTTCTAGGTTAATATTTTGTCTACTTATGTTATATATAAAATACAGACCCTTTATAATAATATATGTCCCAGTACATAATCATAATATTAATTGATTAGCCTATAAATTTGAGCAGATTTCTTATACGCTTCATTGCTATTTTTTCAGTTGTTTTTATGTGTTGTTTTTGTTCACTTTAGTCACCGAACACGATAAAAATACAAATTGTTCTTTTTATTATTACTGCCGCGAAATTATGATGTGATGGAAACAAAAAAATTTCTGTTTCTCTTATACGTTATGTAGATAGCACAAATGGGACAGTAACTCTACAGACAACTGAGGTATATTAACGTATGCAATTATTCAACTATGCTACAAGCAGTTATTGTATTTAGCATAACTGCTATGTAAATAAAGTAACTGTTTTAGTGTACATACCTTTGAAAGAATCTCCTTGAAGTAGTGTTCGTCTTCTAACTTAAACTTGGGCAGTGTTAGTTCAACTTTCTCTGGGAACAATCCTGCTTTTATCTGGTCCAGGCTGGTGATGCTGGACTCCAGTGTTGCCAAGTTGTTTACTTTGTTCGGTAGAACTATCAGCAGTCTGGTTTCATTCCCCTGTTGTTATCACATTTATATGTTTAAGCATTCTTAATTATTTTTAATGAAACAAATATATGTAGAACCTCTGTGGTCAAATATGAATTTTACCTAATGAATCTTAACATCATTATATACTTAGCATCTGCTTAAACATAATTTTTAATGCGAAACAGTAATAAATAAATAATTTTGGGAATGCTATAAGTTAGGTTAAAACAAAGAGCATTTCATACATCGTGGGCTTAACGCTAAAACTAGGTACCTGGGTAGCTGGACATATCTACCTGTATCTTTGACAATTTATGTTGTCAGATACATTTTAATTTGTTGAAATACGAATACGTGTTGCTACAACACTCCTAATTAACAAATTTATAAATGTATATATTTCAATAGGAACAATCATAAGGGTATTGTGGATATCTGCAGATAACTTAAAGTTGGAAGAACAATGTTACCAAGTTGTTTTACCAACCTCAATGTATTCCTTCGTTGTCGCGTTGTATTATACAGAATGAGATGCATTGTGTAACAAAGCAATATCTCTCAAACAAGTGATCATATCTACAAATGTTTCAGACAAAAGTTTCAGTGTTCTAGAAGGCCGTCGTACTAGGCCAACCATTCGCTTCCCACCAAGGCGAACCGGGTTCAATTACCGGCGGGGTCAGTCCCCGGATTTTCGCATGTGGAAATCATGCCGGACGGTGCCACTGGTCGGTGGGTTTACTCGGGGATCTCCCGTTTCCCACGCCCTTTCATTCCGGCGCGGTTACATATTCACCTTATGTCACCCTTCAGCAGCGCTAAAGACCTCGATGTTGAGCGCTGACCAAATCTCTCCCACTCGTACTAAGCCACCCTATATATTTATCGGTGGAGGCGCTGAAGCTACTTCAAAATCAACTCCAATTTGTTAAATGGAACCATGTATCTTTTTTTCGATGATGTTAGTACCGATTTTACGACAAATTCAGCGACCTACAGCACAGGGTCATTTAGTCACGCACCCAAAGGTATCAGTCATGCGTTACCTTCTAATGTGAGTACATCGGATCGCGAAAATGGAAGACATGCATTTGCATGTTCGTATAAACATATGGAGGGAACACGACTGTGAACCACCCCATTATCCTCTGTGTTCGAGACAAGAGACGAATGAGATTTTTGGCGACAAGTGAATAGGACGAGGCGGTCCTGTAGCTTGGCCACCTCGATCGCCAGATCCAACGCCACTAGATTACTTTTTACGGGGTTTTGTCACAGAACGCGTAATGTTGGTTGCACCTACAACGCCCAAGACATGAAACAAAGAATACGCCGAGCATGTACCGAAATTACACCACAAATGTTCGCTGACGTTCGGCGGTCTTGTCATCAGCTAATTTACAAATGCTTGCAAGTCGAGGGTGATTACTTCGAACATCGTATGTAGATAGACACGAACAAAGGTTAGTGGAGCCACTGCGTGCGTGTGTTGTGGGTAGTTGAATTCGTCGTCAAATAGGTAATAATGTCATCGAAAAATAGAAACATAACTTTATTTAACAAAGAGGAGTTGACCTTGACGTAGCTTCAGCGCCTCGACCGATAAATAAACAGCTTGTCTCTGTACGTCGGCCTTCTCGAACACTGAAACTTTTGTCTGAACCAGTTGTGGACATGAACACTAGTTTGAGTGATATTATTAACACTTTACGCGCGCAGCATGTACAGTATGCATATGTTGTTTAATACATTCAACTTATAATGCCAGGGTGATTATATATACATTTCTATAGAAGATGATACCGCGTTATATATTATTTATAATAATCAACCATATTTTGGTAATATACACCGAGGGAGGTGGTGTAACGGTAACGCGTTCGACTCACATTCGGGGTTGTCTGACTTCGATTCCCGGCACCGGCCACACTGAATTCGGTTTTCCATGGTTTCCCGAAATAACATCAAGCAAATACGTGGATGGTTCCTTAGCAAAGGCCTTGACAGACTCCTCTTCCAGCTCCTGTCGTTGTACCAAGCTGTGTGTCACCGTCTATGATAACCTCGCTGTCGAAGATACGTACAGCCCACTTACCCACTTAACCCTACCTCTGTTGATGATAGCTATAGTAAAGCAAAGTTTATTTATGAAGTTTTCTTTAGGAATCCTATGTTGTTTTAATGAACGCTATGTCTTTGTGTTTTAGTCAGTGCGTGTGCACCGTCCATACGAAACAGTAATCGAGGTGACACAATTATGAAAAACCAAAAATTCTAAGTGACCAATTGAAATTGTACACTTCCTTAAAGTAAATGCTAAAATTTGTGCATGACTATTTATGAGTACAAATAAATATTTTAAATAATTATACAACGACACTCGTAACATAGCCTATTATGTGCGTTATAACGATTCATTGGCCTCAAAATAACTTTGTTCAAAATAACGCAACAAATTTACAGCTTGCTGCTTTCTCGGCATTAAAATACTTCAGTAACGAAGAAAGAATATTTACTAAACGTGCGCAAATTTGGTAATTTAATTTTTTTATTAAACAAATGCATAGTAAAAAAGAAATTTAGCACAAATATAGAATACCCTAAATTTTAATATAGCACATTGATACTAACACAAGTTTAAATTTATTGCACTAGGGCAAACACTACGACAATGGTTTCGATTATTAAATATCTTAAACGCTAAAGTAATAAATATCTTTAGATACTAAATTACTTACTTATAAACTTACAAAATAATACACACACAATCACAATTTATGTCTTGACTTAATTTTACTCTATTGAGTCCAACGTAAACTATCACAAACTTTGAATAAAATTTCAAAGTAGAGAATATAGTTCAGTAATCTCAGTGATAAATATCACTAAAGTGTGTTCGAAAGATTACAGTAAAGCAAATTATGTGTGCGAAAAGTGGCGTCAACTTCCTTGCTTAACAAAAAACACGCAATCATTTTCAATTCAAGAAAATGTAGTCATAGTAAATATTTCATCCACCAAAATAATCGTATGTTATATAACAAAAACAGAATTATGTATTATTTGATAATCCATTAACGGCTTGCTAATATATGTTACTCAAATTGCTGGAATTAATGAGAATTTGCCTTTTAAAAATACGGTGGTTTTGCACTTACATACCTTGTAGTTGAGAGCTATCACTTTGGCATCCAGGTTTTTATTGTCTGTGTAGTTGAACACTGCAGTCGTAGTCATCATATCTGTCTCCACAGATGTCTTGCTATCAACATGGAATGTCTGCTTCTTCGTCAACGAGGAGTTGAAGCCATTCTCCCAAGTTCCTTTGAAGTAAAGCGTGTTTGCCAGGACAAACATGGTATTTGTGTCTACATCACCTGGAGAGCATCACATCACGCTACACGTTAATTTCATCAGAAGAAAGCTAGTTAAATAAAATTATACTTTTTTGAGATCAGAGATATGACATTATTATTACCACAAAGCGTAAGAAAACATTTAAATGTCAGATAAATCACTCGGCTGTGGGATCTTACTTGATGTTAAGAGGTTCTTAATGTTGCCAGCAGTGCGACTCTCCACCCACTGGTTGATAGTGTCAATGGCACCGGCTGGGTTGGAGGCAAAGTCCACGGACTTGGTGTCCGCACTGAAGCTGCTGCGGGCAACATTCTCGAAGGATTTCTTAACAGGGAAAGACTTCTCAATAAACGCTGCATCTCCAAGGTCTAGAGTTTCGGTAAATGTTCTCTGAGGACACACATTACATATTTCATTCTAAAAGGTTGTTTCATATTACACTGCAGAAGTTTATCTTGTTCATTAACACCACTCGGCGGCAGATATCTCACAACAGCAAACACTGTTCTGAGAGTTGCTTTTTTTTTATTTAGTTTACGTTTAAGAATTTGATACTTGTAATCTTTATATTTTTCCAAGAGTGGATTGAATACGTGTGCGTATAAGTTAGCTCCGATATCGTTGTGAGAGATTTGAATATTTGAAGTAAGAAAATAACATAGTGGATTAGTAGCATTTATGCTTGTGTTTTAACTATCGTACATGAATTGTAATTTTTTGCTAAGTTATTTTGATACTATCATTGAACTAACATTACAAATAAATCAGAAACACAGATAAAATTCCGTTACTTTTTAACACATTGTGAAAATTTTTCTCTGTCGATTTACAGAATTTCCGGTAAAAATTTCTCCGAATACCTCCGTGAATTCATGGAAACTTATTTCCTAATCCAACAGAAGTTTCCGTTAAAATGTTTCACACGCTAAAGTGAGGCATACTTACATGTCTATAATCTATTGCATTTCTACAGACTTGCAAACTTACTGGTGAGTTTATTACAATGTAGCCGTAATTTTTAAAGTTCTCTAACCCATACATTTACGATTTTTCTGCGCAAATGACCGCAGACTTATGAACATATTACGTATAACTCCGTAGCGTATATTTACTATAGATATTTCTGTTTATTATTTTTACGGACACTAATTCCGTTTATTTATTTCCGTCAACATTTATAACGGTGTTAAGGACAGCATTTCAAGTGATACCGAATGCCAGTGGAATTTTTTAGTATGTTACTAATGAGAACAAAACAATTGTTGCTAAAACCTCTCACAAACATTTGTAGACACTTTTAAAAATAATTTTCGTTCTTTTACGGATAAGTGCTGGTAAAATTTCGCACAGAAATGTTCGTTAATTTACGGAAGGCAACTAGCTACACATACGGTAACTCGCGTATTTTTGTGACTTCTATAGGATGTTGGCACAATAATGCGTACGGTTATTTTTTAGTTTCTTCTCTAAGTTTTACATATATTTTTAAATAATGAAATAATATAATGTATTACAAAATAATATGTCTATTTATTAAACAGACATTTCCGTTAAATTATCAGTAAATCCACGTGAATTTTTAACAGGGCATATTATGTTGGAGTTAGTACGAAAATGTATATTGCAAATCAAAGGACCACCAACTACGAGGAGCCCAGTTCTTTATTCATAATGGTAAAACATTAAACTGGTCAGACTTAGGTACTCTTCAGTTTGTTAAGTATTTAATTAGCTTCCTTACTCGCTATATATAGAGAATGTCAGAAACATTAAGGAAATAAAGCATTATGGACGCAGAGGAACATGATTTGCATCTGGTTAATGTGATCCTATATCGAGACGTCTAGAAAATTAATCAAATATAAAAGTAGGTTAAAATGGATTGTTTAGTGAATAATTTTCTCTAATGTGTGTGTAAGACTGGCACTGTCGCAGTCTATCATATAAGATAGTTGAAGTAAGTTGAATCGATTAACCAAATTATCTTGTAAGTTGACTGATAACTTTGCTTAGACAATGCTTTAGTGGATTAGATAATCATTGTGAACGGTTCAATTCACACTGAGTAAAAATAACAGCTTAACATATTACAAGGGAAAGTACAGACAGAAATGAGTAATGCTGGGTCCTTTACAAAGCAGTCAAATGCATTCAGAACTATTCGCGAATGGACTGTCGATCAAACAAAGACATATAATGATTATCAAACAGTCCGATTCTCAGCCTGATTAATAAAAGTGATATATTAGAGAGAATGCCTAATTTGTTGGTATGACAGGAGTAAGCGATTTATTAGCTAGCAGCATAAAATACCTTAAAGGAAGAAATGTGTATTGTCTAATGAGTGAAAGTTATTATATTACTAGGAGTGTTAATGATCAGAAGGAATTAATTGATTCCTGTCGGGTAGAAATCGTAACGTGTAAACAAGCATTGGGCTCTTTTGGCTTAAACTATACTATCGACGACAAATTATTTCGTTCTCGTGGTAAGTAAGATTTGTCAACCTAACTGGACGTACACCACACTTTTATTATGAGGAAAAATCCGCTTAGTGATAAAATTGCTAGGGAACAAGTGGCATATATTTTTATTCGTAGAAGTGTTAGGATAGCCTCGAAAAACAATGCATACATGGCGGTTTTTATTGAATACTGATAAATATTTTGAGGAGAAAGCTATCTTGAAATGTATTCTTCTCACTATGTAACCTTTACATATGCTACGAACCAGGGAAGGCAGAAAACGAGGACATTGAGCTAGCAGGGAGTAAATATATACACTAATTATTTATATACTACGACATCAAGAGAACCTCTTTTTGAGATATAAGATGAGAATTAGTTAATATTTGTCATTTGTAAGTGGTATTGGTTAGACAGTAGTGCACAAACTAGCATTGCACCGGCTGCTACACAGTAAACGATACACTGTCGTAAAGTTCTCTATTCTTGGCAACTGGGAGGGGTGGTTTTGTTGCGTACATCAGGTTTTCTCTAATTATGTGTTTGTACTCGCAGCAGGTTGAGCAACATCCGAAGTTAGATAGAGTGGCATTATCTCTTTGAAAAGGGTCAGTATTTCCGTCAATTCCAACTGGCAGTAACATAAATATATTATTTATATTGCGAAATGAGACAGGTGTATTGGTACTCACGCTTTGCAAAGTGAGCATTGACTTGAATCCAGCCTGTGTGACGTCATCATCAGAAGGCAGGTGGGCGGCCTTCAGTATCTGCTGCTTAGTTGTACCCTTGGTGCCTTGTGACAGGAACCCCAGAGCTACATGCAGGCTGAGTGGAGAGGCTGCCAGGTTCTCATTGCTACTGCCGATAGCCTGTGTCATAACGTCACTTATATAAGACAGCAGGTACATTACTTACCACGTGCATACCTCTGTATGTGTAGCGTATAGCCTACCTTCAATACTTCGAAGGAGAATTGCTCGCCACCGTCAGTGACAGTCTTCAGAGCAGACTTATCATCTGCACTTTTGTCATGGATGGATTTGGCCGCCACCAGGCACAACCCAGCCAGAAATAACACGCCTGCACGCAAACACATAGTACTCTTAATTCGTGATGTATTCCACTCCTATCCAAATCTTTCTGCTTCACTTAAATGTTTATATAGAATGATTTTCAAAGTAATAATTTGTCTTGTGTTTTAGACCTAAACAAGTAAACATATTATACATACCTGCTGAAAATATTCCAAAATATTTTTTATTTACAATATTAAAAAGTTTTATGTGAATCACAACGTATACTTATAAATAGTTACTTTTTTAAAATCATTAGTAGTTGTTTGCGTTTATTCTAATCTGTGTAGATGAAGCGTTATATGTAAAAAAAAAAAAAATACAACACTTGACTAAGTCAAAAACTTACATGTACAAGGAAGTTAAATATTAAAAATTATTTTTGATTAATAATAATATTTAAAGAGTTATGAAGATTTACAGTCACTAATATAAAGCTGGCATAAAGCATTCAACAATATTTTCATGGTCATTATTTTATGCAGATTTTGAATTGGTGTTACACAATACCAAATTTTCGAGTTTGTATTCAAACATATATGCTTATAGTCTTATATTGAGGCGGGGTACGTTACATTACTAATTTTTACTGACCACGACAGTACTCTGACATTTACATGCTAAGAAATGACTTATTACTTTGACATTAGAATATTTCAGAACTTATGTAAGCAAGAACATTACTTTATCTATATGTTTCAGTTTCATTGTAGTTCACGTCCATCAAATTTACAGGAAAATATCTTATGTCACTGTAAGAAACAATTTAAATGCCTGAAAATATGCCCATAGTCTATGATGTTAAAAACATTAACATAGTATAAAAGAACAAGAAATCGTCAGTTTATATTACCTGAGAGGTTTTTCATCTTTTCTTCTAAGTAAACCAGACAGCTGTTTGATAACCAAGTGTATTCTCTGTTGTTTGAAGCTGGCTATTTATACTGATAGCACGGCACTTATGTAGCATTACGCAAATAAACTTTATCTTCATTACTTGCTGATTCTAGATAAATATTTTTTCGTTATCTTACCACTTTCATTGCGAAAAGAAAAACGCTGAAATTTTTATTTGATACCAATTTACTGTGTATCAGTTCTTTCATGTTACGGACAAAGCAAGAAGAAACGTATCAATTAATATATTTGACATGTTGAATAAATTTAATTACGTTGAAGTGCGTGTCAATCACCAGTTTTGAAAAAAATAAATACGTAAAAGCATTTAAAGGGAGTTAGCTATACACTATAATTAGTCCAATTATAGTCATATAAATAAACATATTATTTGATTTTCATCTTATGACAAAAGTGTTCATGGAAACGCGATTTTAAAATAACGAATTTTCTTGCTTTGGTCTGTGAAACTAGTGTGTTTGGAAAAATTTATAAAGACTCGTCAGGTTGTAATTAATAGTAGGTAAACACCGATCATTACATGGGTAGAATAAAAAAAACCTCGTCAAATTTAATGAGTCATTGTAATTAAATAATTTTTTTTTTTCAAATGTCACCTGATCACCTACAATATTTCTTTCCTTTTTCCAGCTTTCAAACTGTGGTAAAATATATTATAATACCCTGCAACTCGAGAAAAAAACTCGTTTAAGAAAAAATTGGAACGCGTTCGAACATCCAATAAATTTGCGTGTATATTATATTCGCTACTCTCTCCTTGTTTTTCTTCCAGTGATTTAAAATTTGAAATGCATTAAATAACGTTTTCAGGGTATAAGAGGCGTAAGTGCTTTATGTCCTTCATTTTTAAAATAAGCTAAATTATACCCAGTAGTGTATAGTTTATAAGCCATGATACATTTCATGCAATTTGTGGTATGTTATAATCAACCTGAGGTGTCATATTATGTCAACTGATAGTCGCAAACGTCACAACTAAGGAATTGTAATAATGTTATATTTCTACTATAGATACAAGTTTACCTGACATTTTGTTTCTACATTCTTTATATTAAATCGTTTATTCCTATTATATTCAGAGGAAATACTTGTATACAACAATTTATATTACAAAAAATAACACTGTACTGCTAGTGTTTACCTAACGCTGTCAATCAGTAAACCTAATTTTATTGTACTGAGGTCAACCGAAACAATGCAAGAAATTAAAATGTTTGGTTTTACGAGACATATAATCATCGTCATAGGTTTGTAATAATTATGTAAGAAATATTTTCGGACACGTATATACAATAATTTGTGTTTGCAACACAATGTAACTTTATTTTAATTTTAAACCATCCCACTGTTGGTAACTCCTGTGATGTATTGTGATATCAGCAGGGTTTGTATCTTGGAAGTAAATCCTGCAACAGTGATTGACTGTATGTTACTTAACACACTATTTTTAGTAATACTGCCAATGACAGGAAATTGGAAACTTTTTAATATCAGTGAATACCTTGCCAAATTGAATAACTTAGATTTGTTTATTTTAAATGTTATATTTTATTTATAAAAGTAGTTATATTAATGAATTTAATTTAACGAACATTAGCTTATCCTAGGCATTTAAACCTTAAAACAATAAAACTCTTAATACAAAGCATTTGGCTTACGTGTCTCATAAACGATGTCTTCACAACATATGCATTAATACACTGCATAAAATTATGAAACAAAATAAGATGAAGGTGTCACTTCGGTTTTTGTTTAAATTCAGCACTTACCGTGTATTTCTCGTTATTTTCAAATCATACATCACGTTGAAGCAGAAAAATGAAATCAGACCCATCTCATTTCTACGATAGAGTATTACTTTAACAAGTAGTTACATTGTAAGTAACGAATATTTTGTTTTGAAATTCACATTATTATATTATATTAATCAATTGTTTATACATGTACGAGAAGAGGTTTAGAAATGTTTCCTATTTTAATGTTTTAGTAAAGTTATTTATGCCACTAGGATAAGTGCTATTCAATTAGTTTTCTGTTAAGTGCACGCAAATTAGAGACTTACGAGTTTTGTGACTGCACGGCGATATAATACTAGGAAATTGTCAAGTTAAAGTCCTAATATTATTTATCAAGTTAAAATGAACCTACTATTATTCTTGTAAGCAATGTGTTTCTTCATTAAGTTTCAAGATATCGTTGTATCTATAACTACCGCAAATAAAGCTAATTCCTTACACTTTAGGTTATAAGAAATCGTTACGCATATTTCATTCGCTTACGATTATGAAGAGCGTAAATTTTTTTTTAAACTTAGGTTTACGGACGTGAGAAGCAAAGATTATTTGGACAACTCCCTTGCTATCCTGTCTAATTTACTAACTTATATAAATTGTGTTGTATCTCTAAATGGATACCAATATGCACACACTTAAACACAAAATAAATTGTTCGATACATACATAGGAATCTATCTCAAACCATCGTATTAACTACAGATTCTTATTTACACGATGTAAACAAGTATAACCAAAAGTACAATGCTCGATATTAAAATATTGATACCATGCATTTACATTATTATCAAAAACATCTATCAAACACACATATATGAAGAAGGTGACTTTTTGTATACTTATGTTCCGTACATTTAATTAAGAAGTATAGATGTGGTATTAAGTAGTGACTAAACTAAATTTGGTTTATGTCGAAAATTGTTAATTAAAAATCAAAATCATTATTGCCCCATATCACAACATAATTTCTGATAACTGAAAGCGTAAAAGAGCCTCACTTTGGAAGTAAATTTACTAAAACGTTCATGATATCAGTAATAATTTGAAGTATGTGTGGTTAAATTATTTAATTATGTATTTCATCATGATATCTTATTAACTCAAGCACAAGTTAGAGACGTTTAGAAGTAATTTACATTTTTTGAGAAGGCGCTTCACAAATAAGCAATAAGACAGGAAGAACGAATTTTTTACTATCAAGGTTACCAAATATTTATACAAATTTCATTACTATCTTAAAAGTTTAAAGGCAAAAAAAGCTTGAATAAATTAAAACTCTAGTGTGCCCAAATATTATCGTTAATATTCCGTATTCTATTTAAAATGTAATTTGAGAAATATTACGTACTTTAACGTAGTATTTAATTTTTCTAATATAATATCATTCTATTGTAGTCTCCGGTTATCAGCAAATTAAAAACTACTGCATCCACTATTTTGGAAACCGTTACTGTTTGATGACTTTTGACTAATACGGCCGGGTTCTAATCTTAATATATTTGAGGTGGTAATGTTTAAAAAATGTGAAAAATGCGTTAAGGCCAGGTACTTTTTATTCATTTGTACTACCCACTAATTATCATGTAACAATAACATCGAATTTATTGCATACAAAGAAAAATAATTCAGACATTTATACTTATAATTATGAAAGAAACAAGAAGGTACCAGCCGTACTGAGAAATCTCCTTTTATCAACGCGGGTTAAAACTTAATAATAAAAAGTTGAAATTGGCTAAGCACATAAATAAATATAAAAACATACTAATTTACACTCGTAGTATCATCTAATACGGTATTCCTAAAACGGTAAACAATATTTTAATCAATGTTCAATAATAATTGTATAATTATTCATATTGCTCTCTATCGGTCCTACAGTTCTTGACACACGAGTATTATAAATTGTGTATGTAAGCATGTTATTCATCGCAACAATTCGCTGCCTTAGTTATGGTAACACTGTAAGAAGTGTCACTCTAGGAACGGTTTGACCCATCTAACAACGCTGGCTATCCTAATTAGAGAATCAAGGCAGGTAGTTGTAGTTTTAGATGTCAAAGCGGTTAAACACGATACTTCTTGTGCAGATTTGCCACATCGAATAACGTGGGCTTCTTCCAGAGTCGTGGATTATCAGAAATTACGATAAAATAATATTGAACTTTATAAATCATAAACCAAAAAACGTTAAATTCAGGCTACTTTACATAATACGTAATTTGCCAAAAGTATCAATGATGCTTAACGTGAAAAACGTAAGTTGTAGGACTACAGTTATTTTTTTCAATACTGAATTCGGTATGAACAAAATACGAAAAACTGAAGTCGCTTTATAAAGTACTACTTGCCTACCGAGTTCAAAAAATTTCTAATTAAGGGTTAATTTAGATTTATAGTGTAATAAAGAAATATTAAATCTCCTCCATTGTGTAACCACTAAAAACACACTTGCAAATTACAGAAAGTCACGTAAAATTATTAACAAATATTAGTACCTAAATGAGAACCAATATACCTAAAATTCTGAACTTTTGCAATTTATATATCTCGTGTTATAAGAATTAGTTATACGAACACGGTGCGTTCGTAAAAATTTTTTTTCAAATGCTGCCTGTTTGAATTTATGAATTTGAAATGAAGAAAATGCATAAACAACGATGCAACTCACTATTAAATATGTAAGTGCAAAGTTTTATACAATTTAAAAAGGAAATTTAACATATAAGTGTCTTATAGAGCTAAGACTATGAACATGACCATCGTTTTGAAAATGTGGACAAAAAATAAACAAAATACATAAAAGACAAGTCAGCTAGGGTCGTCGTATACTTCAACCGGGCTTGAAGAAATTCGGAAAATAATCCCAAGGATTTCGTAAATTATGCATAAAAGTATACATATATAAATGGTTCCGTACTAAAGATATGAACACAGGATAAACGATATATACGCAAAAGTCAAGTCAGTTCAGTATGTATCATACGAGCACTAAGTTAAATGCAAATTATAATTTTTTAGATGTCGAAAACGTAAAATTTTCCAGAGTAAAAGTTTCTTACTAATATTTTTCTTGCTAGGCCAAGCGACCCTGTTCACCCATTTGACGGCAATTTAAGCTTAATTGTGTCAACGTCCGCTCGTAATTACTAGGAACATAATGTAATCGTGATCACATATATGTGAAATAAACAGTGAGTCATAGTTTGTGGTCGGAAACTTGTAGGATTTCGTAAAATAGCAATACGTACTCTAGAATAATAATCATGGTACTTATGTTTAAATGTAAAATCAAGCGGGTGCCAATATTACAAAAGTAAAAAAACGGTAGTTGAAAAATATTTCTTATTTTCTAAAAATCACAATTAACTGCTCACTGCTTGTCTAACACAATCAGAAAAAAGTAAGCGCAAATGTGTCAGCTCAAGAGAATATAAACAATGCGGCAACCTCTTGCAACAATATGATGAATAATAAACTGTGTTAATTCTGATCATGCGTGTAATTTGTGCTACATAACAGTTTATATAAAGTACTGAACAATTTTGTGTACTAACCACGTTTATGCAAGCATAAGAAGTAACGAATAGGTAATCAAAATGGTTGAGAGACTAAGCGGACACTAGTATTTACAATAAAAATATTAAATGATGTTGAAGCGCAACTTGTTTTCCTGATACCGTTAGTAAATCAGTATATCGTAGTGTACTAAATGCAACTTCGTGGGTCGTTACAGTTCCAAGTGGCCAACGTTACTGGTGCGTTAATACTGCCGTCTGCGGTATCATATACAATTATTTGTAACGGAAAATACACGAGAAAAATGGTTGTGTATGTAAGTTTTATTCATGAGCAACGTATCACCACGTGTACTTCAATAAATACGGCATTAATTAATTCTGTGTCAGTATTCACAGTGTAGGAATACAACATCATTATACAGGCATAAATTGAGTCACAATCACTAATTAAATTCATGAATATTATTACTTATCAATAAAAACAGTTTAAATATTGCCGAACTGGTTGTGTTTAACTGATTAACGTAACCGCGCCACTTACAAGATCTTCCGTCAGTAAAATACAATTCTTATTAAATTAAATTTAAACTTTTTATATGAGCACATGAACTTTAGTATTTCTGCGTACTCAACATTTCTATAAATGTATTTTAGAATTATTTTATTTGTTAAGGAATAATCCTCGTAGTTCTCCCAACCTCTTTCCGATAAATATAGACACAATCTGTAATTATTTTCATGTGTGCGCATGCGTTTGTTTAAACATGCATACGTAAAATTTGAGCAAAAGTTTATTAATAAACTTCGTTCGTTCATTATTTTATAATGCTTTAATTACATTGTAACAAGAACCACGGAAAGAAACTCTGTTAATTTGTTTGCTAAACATGAAAAATTTTAAACCAAAATTTATTTTGATTTTTAATTCTGCTGTAATGTTAATCTTGTCCTGAATAATGTATTGATGGGGAAAAAACAACCCTATATATTTATATTTACTTAGAGGATTATTTTTAGTTACGTAACAAGGACATCAATGTGAAGTGTTTACTGTTATTTCTTTTAAGATAACATCTAAGGCGGAGTGTTTATTCCGCTGTAGATAGTGATGAGTGTTCATTGCTTAAGAGCAGTGTCGAAACCACATTCCTGTGATGCGTGTTATGTTATTAAATATCTATAAGCACACAATGCGTGGCGTCTAAATTACATGCTCAACCTCACATACTAAGAAAAGACCCTACTAACCCAGTGGGTAGTACTAATTGTGGGACACTAGTAATTATTAAACTGGGTACGCATAAATGTTAATAAATATTTTAGTGATATTCTGCAGCACACATTTTCTGTGCTGGCTATAGCTGTGTGTCATTTGTACAACTACTACACCTGCTCTAAATATTACATAACCAATACGTTCAAAAATATTTAATCATATCTGATAAATTTAATTGCTTTCCTTTTATGATGTAGAACTACTTGCGTATTTTGAAACAAAACATGTTAACAGTCAGAATATTTTCAACGTTATTTAAAATCTCTTCTTCTCTTCCTGACAATAGATACTACACGTAAATTAATAAAACATTAAAAACTATCCTTTAAATTCCCATTATCTTTCCAAGCAGAGATTAGGTACCGAAATTTAATAACGTTTAGTAAATGTATCCACACAATTCACATTAGAAACATGGTAAGAATGCTTCCATAAAAATTTTAATACTGGCAAAACAACTGTCGCTGTAGTACACACTACACGTGTATAGAGTTTTACTATAATTTCAATGCAGTATATACTTTCTTAAATTATATCACGTGAAAAATAAATGACCAACCATCGACCATTTCTAAGATATGAGTTAAAGCATTATTGCATCAAAGTCAAATCGCTCTACGCTGGTCCATACGAACACCGAATGGAAGTAAAATAAACCTGAAATATATAATTCAATTAAAAGTTGTACATCTAGCGTCTCACCTAAATAAATACGGTCCTGAAAAATTTCATCAAATACGTGTGAACTTACTAAGATCTAAATATCTACACCCTATGATAAATTCGGAGTTATAGATCTGCATGTATCTTGTTTTTTGCAAAAATATAAAAAAATGCCACAATATTAAAAATATAAACAAAACATAAAATTTGTCATTAAATCCGTGTCGCCTTAAATTAATAACACGTATACAGACTTTCATAATTTCTATTAAACAAATTGCTCCACATAAATCCCGTGGGACCAAAAACATTAAAATGGCCACCGATCAGAAAATACAAACACATCATGAACGAAACTATTTAACGCAGAAACCTTTCTACGTACAAAATGTGTGTACTCTGTTACATGAATGTTGACCACATTGATCTTAAGATATCTTGTGTGTTTAAGAGGTATTTAATTGTCCACAAGTGTAACAGAAGACACCAATACAACTTTATAAAGTACAGATGGTGACAAACGCTCATATCCATCACGCCACGTATTTTACAAAACAATATTTCGGCTTTGTCTTGTATCCGGGATGGTAAGTATGTAAATGTTTTGAGATGAAACACAAACATGCAGTAGCAGCGTACTATAGTTATTATCGGTCCAGTCGTATGGAGACACGCCAACATAGAAATAGGAACGTACGATATGGAATTGTCATACTGAAGTCTAGCAAACTCTCAACTTTTCCTGCGATAAATATGTACCCCTACTTATAGACCTACGCCGACTTCTCACAACGTGCGTGCAAATTACAAATAAAAGTTATAAGTGGTAACTTACATTAAAAATATATGTGGCATAATATCTTTACATAATATTTTCTATCGTCTAATATTGTGGACCGAAAACTAGCATAGTTACGTAACGAATAGCTTCACACGTTAGGGTAAGCAGGATTCAAATAAAATACCTAGTAACATTCATTCAGCAGCAACCTTTTTATGAACATTTAACAGGACGAGGCTTGTGGACAAGTTATATTTACGCATAAAAGATTGGAAAATAGAGCTCAAAAATATAAAATATGCTGTTATCGGACATGTTCTCCTTTGAATAAACGTAGAAAATTTATATACTCATATTTATTAATTCATCGAAATTGGTGGATGTACCCAACAAGAACCAACAACATCGAATTGACGTCACTTAACTTAGTACTAAACGCGGACCGAGACGACAGAAACTTTTAACGATGCTCCTCAGATGTTTTATGTGATAAATGCAAAGTTCAAATGCCATACGTTTCAAATCTTGAAAACGGTGAGCAAAAAAATGTGTTGGCTGTACAATGTAGGCTACTACATGGGTACCTGCTTCGTTAAATTTAAAATTATTAATGTTTTATTTACATAATTCATGTGATAAAGATAATTACATAAGCCGCCGCTTGTAAATATGAGCAATGCGTAAAATACATGTAACCTTATTTAGTAATAGAGAGATTTATCTAACCCTGCAAGTCTTTTTTCACATATCTTGAGAGATAAAAAAAAATACTTAGTAGCCATTTTAATTTATTGTATAAAACATGACCAAACCAAGAAAAGTTTATGAAAAATTTGTTTATTTGGTTCTAAAAAAATTAGATACCAGTTTTTATGAAATTCTGAAAAAGGGTTCCTCAAATACCTCATGTTATCAAATTATATTCTAATAATACACATAAAAAACTGCCATTCTAAAGTACAAGAAGGCATAAAGAGGATAGTAGGGCCTAATCCGAAAATGTTCAGCCATCTTTCCAAAAAATCTTATGTGACCACCTTCTTATCTTGGTGTAGGTGTGTGTGTGTGTGTGTGTGTGTGAATGTGGGCAACCCCTCTAAAAATATTTGACCCAGTGGACAGCATTTCATCTATATTCGTGCAGATATGGTATATAGTAACTTAAATTTACTTTTAATATGTTTCGTGTATGCCTTTTTCATATTTTCAGAACGGAGGCTGTTTTAATATTTTTTCCGTCAAGCTAAATATCTAATGACGCGTATTTTAGAAATTTATCAAACTCGGTACACATAGGGATCCTAGTAAGATGAATTGACTTTCGTACATCTCGTTCATGCAGTATAGGCAGTTTCTAAATTACCGCTAATTTAATATTTTCAGAATAGTAGGTTATATCTCAGGATATACTTCTACGAATTTCCTTTAACGCAGTGCACATTTGCCACACATTAAACTAACTATAGTATTTCAATGATACTATAATCATATTTTAAAAATGGCGACCACTTTTCAATTTTTAGCATAGTATGATATATCTGAAGACATGTTTGTAAAAATTTACATCAAAATTGTTACACATATACTACACACAAAGTTAACTTTAGTTTTGAGTATTTTATTCATACTACGTTAATGTTTTCCAAACGGTTCCAATTTTATATTTTGTATAGTGTTACACATCACAGAAAATATTTTTAAGGATTTAATCAAAACTGGTACATATTTATGTGTGTGTATATATATATATATATATATATATATATATATATATATATATATATATAGCATACAAAGTAGACTTTAATAAGTGTGTTTCGCTTATGCTATCTTCATATTCAAAATAGTAGCCATTTTTATTTTTAGTCTAGTATGTCGTATCTGAGCGAATACTATTCCGAATTTTATTAATCTTAGTACACGAGCAGACATATTAGGTTGACTTTACTTTAATCGTACTATGATCGTGTTTAAAATTCGGGGGCCATTTATATATAAAAGTCATATGATATATCTGAAGAAATAATTTCGTTTCGAATTTCATCAGCCTTGGTACACATACATAGTAAAAACAAATACAATGCTAACTTATGGTCAAGTATTAGACATTGCTGAGGTTTTTATATTTTCAACATATTATTGTAATCCACAGGATTTTTTTTTTTTTTTTCAAATTTCATCAAATTTGGTACACATATAGTCTACCTACATACAAATGTGACAACGTATGTGTATTTCGTTCATCTTGTGTTTATATTTTAGTATTGGATGCAACTTTGATATTTTTAGCATAGTATGACATCTGAGAAAAAACTTTTATGGAATTTCATTATACGTTGTACACATACACCACACATTAAGACGACATTAATTTGGTTTATTTTAATCATACGGTGTCCCTTTTTGTCTCGAAATTACGATAATTTTTGTATTTTTAGAATAGTACGTATCAGCGGAAATTATTTTATAAATTCATCAACCTTAAAACACACATACTGAATGCAAAGCTGACTTGACTATTGAGTATTTCATTTGTCATGTTCATATTTTCATAATGCCGATCATTAAATAAATTCACATTAATCCTGTGAGTTGTTTATTACGTATCACATGTTAAAAATCAGTTTAAAGCCATTTTGAGGGACTACAAAATGATTTTTAAATTTGGCGTAATGCTTTGAGAGTACCTTTCCGTCACCCTTTACAGTGCACTTTATTTTCGTACATTGAAACAAAAGGCAAATGTCAAAAAGTTTCGTAAAAACTATTTACGAACATGCTGCAACTCATTTTAAGCACGGTAGGCAAGGCCCTTAAGAAACCAAATTTTCAGAAGAACTAACTCTTGAATATGTTTCACAACTGCAGCCAGTAGAATTACACTTAAATATATATTTGCATTTATACGTCTCCTAAATTGTTACAGAAGTCACACTGTTTGTACTTTCTGCCGACTGAGAATTGTGTTTGTGTGTGTTTGTGAGTGTGAAGAGTGATGGTAAGATATTTTGGTCACCACCTAACATCTAAGTGTGTGGAGCTGAGGAGGGGTGACATGATGTGAGTATGGAGCGGCCCTGGAATGAAGGTTAGTGAGAAACGAAAGTTCCCCGAGAAACCCCACCGACCATAGGCATCGTCCGGCACGATTGCCACGTTTGAAAATCTGGAGACCGACAACGCCGGAATCCGAACCCGGATCACCTTGCTCCAGCGACAGCGCCAACCGTGGCTCCCAGTGTGTGTGTATGTGGTCTGTGTGTGAGGGTGTGTTTGTGAGATGGGGGTAAGTAGTAAATACCACGCAGCACAGGAATGTAGATACGACACTGCTTGGTAACAATGAACCTTCAACGCTATCTACAGCGGAAAATAACACTTAACATTAGCTGATATATGGGCAAAAATATTGTAAACAGTAAACACTTGACATTAATGTCCTTGTTACATAACAATGAAATAAGGGACCTGAATTTCAAACCACGTTAATTCCAATATTTAAGAAAAAGCTATAAAATATAATATATTTTTCGGGTGCATTATATCTATTTATTATAAATGTGTTACTGATCAAATTACAACAATTTTACTTCGGTTTGTAACATATTTCAGACAGAAATAAATACACACAATACAATTATTACCTATTTTTGCTAATTCTTAAAATGTTTTGCTTAGCACAATTTTGGAATTCAGGTCTCCAATCGTGCCCTAAGAAAAAATATGATAAGATATTTTCATCAAAGCAATGAAAATAGTATTATTATGAAATCAAAATTTCTTTCTGTTTTGGAATTTACAGTAAACGTATTAAGACTTTTTCTTTCCAAGGTTCTTAAAACAAATTAAGAAAAATATAAAAAAATCATGTTTAAAACGTTTGCTGGTTTTTACGTATGTGTGCATCTTTATAAGCGCACGCACACACGCACAGTAATATGAACATTATATTTGTTTATATGAGTGATATTGAGTGATTGTTGAGGTTTACACATCAACCGCTGATATTATTATACAATGGAAACGGTCAGTACGCAGAAATACTTAATTTTATATGAACAAATTATTTAATAAAATATTAGTTTGTGAAATGTACATTTTGTTAACGGTGCGGTTTTGTCAACCAGTTTAATATAACCAATATCGGAAAATCTATCACATGTATATTTGATAGTAATCATAATTTCATATCAAATTCATGCATGTTTGTTCATATTAAGTTTGCTGGTTTTTTTCGTATGTGTGCATCTTTACAAGCGCACGCACACACGCACAACAATATGTACATTATATTTGTTTATAGAAGTGATATTGGGTGGTTGTTGAGATTTACACACAAACAGCGGATAATGTTATACAAAACATTGAATGAAACATTATGTACGCAGAAATACGTAAGTTTATATGGACAAATATTCTAATAACATATTATTTTGAGACATGCACAGTCTGTTAATGGTTCGGTTTTGTCAACCATTTGAATATAACCAATTTCGGAAAATCTATCACATGATTATTTGTTGGTAATCATAATTTCGTATAAAATTCGTACATGTTTGATCATATTCACTTGTATTGCCAAAGTGGATAACGGTACGCCTGCACTGTGAATTCTGGAACAGGATACAGTCATATCTGTGAGTATTAACACCATCGTGGAGATACGTCAATTATGAATTATTAATAAATGTACAAAAGCATTACTTGTGTATTTTGCATCTTGGTTTAGTATATATATTGAGAACTGAAGTTTTAAGTCTCTAGTAATATTGTCAACTAGGAACTACAATTACACACGACGTTATATTTAGTAAACTTCAAGGATTCTTAGAAATAAACGGTAGACATAACGGGAAAACAAGTTGCACCTCAACATAAGTAATTTTTTTAATGTAAATATTGGTCAGCCACGTTTTACACCATAATTACTACCAAAATGTAGCTTATTTTGCTGATTTTATTAAAGTTATTACACATACGTATGCATTCTATACATTAACACAATTAACACTAAGTATTTATACTTCATGTTAATTGAAGAAGATTCCATGTCGTTCATGTTCTGCTGAATATGGGATACCTTCACTGTCTATTTCTTAATTTTATACCAAACGATACGGCAAAATACTTTTTTACTATCGTGCTATCGTACCTTTACTTTCTTCTAGCTGACACCTGCTTGATTTTACACGCCAACATAATTACAACGATTAACATAGTTGTGTTGCTATTTTACAAAGTCCTGCAAGTTTCTGCTCAAAGAGAACTATGCTATCACTTATTGATTATTACACGCGCATCAGATCACAGTTATATAAATCTCTTGGTAATACAAAAATAACTACGACAAAGAAATACCGGTATACGCATCAGTTAGTTACCGTAAAGGGTGGGGGAGGGGGAGGGTGCTGGATGTTTGGGATAGTTAGGACAAGATTATAAACAACTTCCACTTCGGAAATTTTAACGTTTTCAGCAAATTACTGCGTATCTGAAAAATAAACAAAAAATTTACTAAGCTTTCTACATGTATACGTCACACTAAACTGACTTGTATTTATATCATACTTTATTCACTTTTTTTAAACTGTTGTAATGCTTATAGGTAAGCACAATGTAACACATCAAATGTAAGTTAGTTTTGAGTTTTAATAAAATTGTTACACATGTATTTATTAGTAAACTGCCTCGTTATTTTATGCATTTTGTCTATTTAAATTTCCTATTTTATATATGATCACATTTAAACATTTCCGGAACACCACGGTGTTCGTACTAACTTTTTTTGCAACATACACTATTTTTTTATCATTTTGTCAAAATATGTGTGTGTATGTATATATATGTTCTTAATTTGTAAACGTGTCTTGACCTTATGCATTTTGTTAGTGATACGTTATTAGGTACACAGTGATAGAAGAATTTTAGTATTTCTTGATTACACTAGAAATCTTAACGAAATATTATTCAGAATTTTACTTAACTCGGTACGTAAGCAGTATGTAATACAGCGACTTTTAGTTTTTGTTCTATGCTCATACCGTATGCAATGTTTAAAAATTATAGCCCTTCGAAATTTTATCACATTTAGTATTTTTAAACAATTTTCCAATAATTTATTAAGACTGCGTACACTGCAAGTATAAAGTAAAGTATCCTGACTATAAAGTTTTAAGTTCTTTCTTTTTCTAGTAACACATTTTTTCATAACATCAATTACTTCACGATAACTGCAGGAGCCCGAGGTTTTCGGTGTCGTAAATCTACCAAAAGGATATTTTTAAGAGCGCTATGATCTCTCCAACAACAACTATATCTGATTAGCTAAGTAACGGAGCCACTGCAGTTAGACATCTCTAGCCAGCGTTAGGATGATCCTTCATACAGGGCTGCCATATCTGAGGCAGAACCCTACTACAATGAATGCTGCGCGTGAATATAAAATGTTTAGAACTTGCATATTATCAAGAACTAGAGGAACACTTTGATTTAAGTATTCTTTACTTTGTATGGTTTACCAAGTGAAAGGATGGGAAGACAGTTATTTAGTATATTGTTTTTATATGTTTCTAGACGTATTTAATAAATTGTAAATTTATCATCAATTTCCACCCACGTTGAGAAAAGGAGAGTTCTCAGCATTCATGGTAACTTACTGATTCTTTCATAATTACACGCAAGATTGTTTGCATTTTTAATTTGTATATGTAATAAAGTTAATGTTACCTTTATGTTAATGACTTGTTCAAACGAAAAATAGCCACATTTTCTTAACACATTTTTCATATTTTTAAAAATATTATCTTAAGTATATTATAATTATAGCCCTGTTGTGTAGATTAAAAGTAATTAAACGACAACGGTATCCATAGTAAGAGTTCCTTAAGTTCTAAACTTTCTGATGACTGGAGAATACATTGACGTGAATGTAATTAACTTAGCAATGTAAATCTTACGTTATAATAACTATTTTCTTGCAAGTTTATTTAAGAAGCCAAAAGTAGATTGTTTATGTATATAACATTTTTTCAACCAGCGTTGAAGTTGATTTAAATACGTTGTTACCAGTACAGTGAAACATGTTCTTCCTGCCGTAAAATTGTTTTATGATATACTTATTTATGACAAAATTAAATATGCCAGTGCTTACTCAAAATATGTGATATGTTATTTTTATGTTTTCAGAATAATGTAAAATTGCTATGAATAATTAAACTATACTCTCTTAAAATTTGGACCTAAAATACGATGTTCTTTATGTTAATTTCGGAAGTGTCCCTTATTTAGGTTTTTTTTTTTCAGATATAAAAATATCTTGTGATGAACACCATTATTCCACATTAATTAAAGTAATGCATTACCACTAAATCCAAAATCTATATTTATATAGTAAAATGTTCGGGATCTACGTCTACAAGAAATAACCTTCAAATGGGAAGTGTATTTGCCTGATATCTCTGATAAATATATAAATACCTACATGGTGTTAATAGTTAACTATCGAGCACTGAAATAAAGGCTATTATTTGCTTACATATTATAAATCAGAACGTAATAAGGACTGTGATTATTTTTAACTATACTCCTCTGAGCGTAGAGAAACATTATTTTTTTTATTACGTGAACATTTATATGCAGACACAGTTAACTTAAAAAAAAATTACGTTCAGTAGGCTATCAATGTAGTTGTCAAAATAACCTTTGTTTCTCATGACAGTAAACTTCAACTTGAGAAAAAAGATCTTCATAGTTGTACGCGAATATAGCATAAGTAATAATTCGAAATATCGTAAGGTCTAAGGAATTTGATACGTTTGTGGTAGTTCTTGCTGTAACGTCGTTTAGAAACTTAGTGGAGAAATCAGTAGCCTAAAACAGTAATATAATTTTTTAATTACGTGTCTAAGTGCGTAAAGTACTTTTTTATAAATACTTATAAGAAATCGCCTATAAGTACATTTGTAAACAGTTGACATGTCACTATAACAGTGTGAAACTCACGACAAAAAATTCGTCGCCTAAACATAAAAAACTACTGTTTAAATAATGTTCGACCGTAGAAAAGTAATAGGTTTGACCTAATTTTTCTGATTCATCATTAGCTATGATTTAGAAATAACGAGTAACATAAAGATTCACTTCTGAAATTAAAAAAACTGAGAGATAAATTTTTCCTCTTTTGTTTACTATTTTTATACAATGCATTCTTAATTTTTGTGTAAATAATGAAACATGTTTGCCAAATGATTTATGAAAGTTTTTATTTTTTATTTTTTACAAGTATAAATTCCTAGGGCTAGTTAATTGCCGTTAAAGGAACTTAATTTAAAGAATTATTATATTTAATTAAATTTGGTTACTTTTAATTAAATAAACCTAAATTATTTATATTTATTGTAATCATTGACAGTAAACAATTTTCAAACTTTTGCTGCTTGACAGTGAAATAGAAATTAGACGTTAATTAAGATATAGTCTAGCTTTTCTGCATAATTCTCTTCCAAGATAAAAACCCAACTGACATCAGAAGATGTCAGAGCAGTTGTAAGCACTGAAATGTTTTACAAATAAAATAAATTTACTTGGAATTGCTGTTCACAGTAGTATTTATACGTCCTAAAGTACTCATAAAATAATTGTTATAAACTGGCGACGAAAATCACAGTGAATATCTCTCTGAAAACCCAGAAAAAATGTACTACTTGCACCGTCATACTGCAGACTATACTTGAATTTTAGGATTTCTTTGCTGTAACTTATATACAGTCAAATAAAAACATAATTTTATGTAATTCGTAGACTTTTCAGTTTCCATACAATACACCCCAGCTGACTATAACATACCACAGCTTGCAAACAGTGGAGCATGCCTTATACACTACAAACTAATTGGAATAAATAATTTCGCTTATTTAAAACGACACAAAGCACCCAGTACGCTTCTGAAAACTCAGAAGAGCAGCACTGGTAACCATAAGGAAAGAATATTGCAATATCTTACTTCAGTGACTATACTTCACGTTTAATATATACTTTAGTAATGAAAAAAACATATGAGTTATATCGACAGAAGAAACATCATGGTTACGAGACAGCTGGGATGAATGTATGACTAGCAGCCTTATATGAGACACATCCATCTCTCAGCCGGCATGAAGAATATTTGAGTGAGATGACATGAGACTGAATTGCAATTTCGAAAAAAAATTAAAATCCACTGATATTACTAATCGTTCATTACCAAAGTCCGCGAGTTTTCCAAATTGTGAAAATACAGAAGGTTGGTGACATGTCACTATTAACTGGTGTACATAAGACTCGATACTTATAGCATAACTGTGAGTAAATAAAGACGGTACCGTCAGCATTAATCCATAATACCCACACGAGTTTACTCAGCAATCGTAAACGACAACTGTAGAAATTCTCCTAGTGCTAGCATACATTCTGGTAAAAAAGTCTGTTGCAAATTCTAATTATTTGTGCGATTGATATTGGTAAGTTGTAACTTTTATCATTAGAATCGAGTTGATCTACTTTTTTTAATTATAAATGTATCATATCATTTCAAACATGAAGATGTAAAAATATAAATGATTAGGGTATCACATACGAGAGTTTATCACGTTGTAATTATTTGAGTAGTACACCGATTATATGCTAATAATTAAATTTAATTACCTTACAATACCTTATGTAGCTATGTACACTTAAGTGCTCGCCACAATGCAAAATAGAACACGAGGATTACAAAACATTAAAAGTAACTGATTGTAAACTGTCAAATAAGCGATATAACCGGAGCGTATTTGCTTTGTTTTACTAAGTGACATGAAACATGGTAAAATAAGTAATTATTTAATTATTAATCATCATGGTTACTGTGATTGACTGGAACAAGACGATCTCTGCAATAGTACAAGCTCTGTTGCCAATACTCGCAAAGATAATTTTTCTCTAAATCAGAGTACGATACTGCTCCTTACGAGAGGAATTTTCCAAATTTGGTCGAATTTCTTATGAGTATGATGTGATAGCAGGACATGAGTAGTGAAGAAAATGCAGACGCCGAAACATGGTCGAAATTACGCAGATTTTCATGGGTATCATTTTTTCAGTATTATATGTAATTTAGTTTTCCTCGAATTGGATGTGACAACTAAATTAGCAAAATTTGTTTGCGATGTTTAAATAACTTTTTAAAAAATTTTGGTTACTCTATTACGGTAACACATAAAGCGTGACAAAGTACGTTTTATTCTAGGTGTAGTATTTATGAAGTATACATCTTGTCAACCACGTGTTTTAAAGCACTAACTATCTCATCATAGCTGCCAAACACAGTATGTACAGATATCCCAATAGCAATACTCGTAATTTTGTTATTACGTTCGCATAGGCACCTCTGTAAAAATAATGCAAACAAATACTTTGTAAATCTATATATTCCTATTGACACTATTTATTGTGTTAAAGGCAACTCAATTTAAATGGCTTTGTACATTTATATTTTCAAAAGATTGCCATTGGTATGTACTTCGAAATGTTACTGTTTCAAACTTATAAAAAAAATGAATAGATATACGGTTTCTTACTGTGATAATTCTACGACACAAGTGACAACTTATTATGTCAGTTGCTATCCAAAACAAACCTGAGCATCTTATTTACCACGAAAGTGGTAAGATAGCAAAAATATTTTTATCTTGAACCAGTCAATAATTAGATAACGTTTCATTGCGTATAGATTCTTGAGTACCGTACCGTCACTATAAATACCCGGCATACAATAACGAAGAGTACACTTGGTGAACGTACAGCTGTATTGACAACTTGGGTGACAAAATGGTGAATTTTTCAGGTAATGTACACGGATTGAATTTTTATAACTTATGAAATATATCAAAAGTAGTTAAATTGGTCAGAATGTAGAGCGTTTATATTAAATAACGTTTAAATTATTACCTACAATAGCGTGAAACTATTTCCTTGAATTTTCACAGAAATAAACTGCAACGAAACTGAAATATTAAGATATAATAATATTATTCCTAACATCCAAGACGTTTATATTTAAATGGCGTTACTATTGGTTATTTTTTAGTTACAGTTATGTCGTTGTTAGTGACAGTTATATAGCGAACATTTCTTTAATGTAAACCCAACGTCCGATATGCGCCCACGCAAACTCGTACATTTAATAACGGTTAATACAAATTTAAAATCTATTCAAAATTACAGCATTGCAAATAATTTATCGAAATACGTATTGCTAGCCACTTACTACTAAATTTATTGCTTTAGTCAAAAAAAAGTATTAATGAGAGACATTTTTTGAAGTACGTAACTTCCAAACACTTTTATTGAATTAACACAAATAAGAGTTGCATAACCTTTAACAATGTGTATAAGTGACACGTACATTGACAAAAAACAAACAAAAATTAAAATTGTTGTTTCAAATAGCGACTCAATTTATTAAGTATAAAGTATAAACTGTTAAAAATTATAATTAAAAATAACAATAATTAATAATTTTAAATATATAGGTTTATATGTTACGTATTTAAGAGTTTAAAAATAACGTGCTTAGTATGATAAACATATCACGTAATCAGTTATGTGGAGCAAAATATTTTGGATAGAAGTATGAGCTATAAAAAGCTCTTTTTCTGTACAGGCGTATTGTTTCTGGCTGGGCTGTGTCTGGTGGCAACCAAATCCATTCATGAGAGAAGTGCAGAAGATAGGTCTGCCCTGAAGACTGTCTCTGACAGTGGAGAGAAATTCTCCTTTGACGTATTGAAGGTAGGCCACCCTCTACACATTCTGAGGTGTGTACCTGGGAAGTAATGTATCTGCTGTCTAATATAAGTGACGTTATGATACAGGCAATAGGCAGTAGCAATGAGAACCTGGTAGCCTCTCCACTCAGCCTGCATGTAGCTCTGGGGTTCCTGTCACAAGGCACCAAGGGTACAACCAAGCAGCAGATACTGAAGGCCGCCCACCTGCCCTCTGATGATGACGTCACACTGGCTGGATTCAAGTCAATGCTTACACCACTACGTGTGAGTACCACTGCATCTTACTTGATAGGCAATGTAAATTATATGTATGATTGTCACAGGAAATACACATGCGTGTTACTAAATCATATGTCACCCTATCTAACTTCAGATATCACCTTTCTTCAAAAATTTAGTGAAAAAAATTTATATTCAGAATATAAAATTTGCTAAAACATATGTTTACCTCTCTAAAAATTAAAATATATAATGACCTAATCATATTGTTTCCTACTTAACAACAGTATTGTTTAGTCAAATAAAATGTGCGAAACTTGTTTCACATGGGGTCCAACTTACCGTATCCTTGCAGCCATGCAACACACACCCGCCATAATAGCATTACACAACTATACATATAAGCCATCTTAACTAAATTAAAGAAAGCAGTACTTAAAAATGTGTTTTACGTTGTGACTTCCCTAAAGCCTTGAGCGGAAAATAAACCCGCAGTACTTCTATCGTACTGAAGAACCTATGATAGTAACATGTCCCTAATATTTGTCCTTAGAGCACCTCTACAAACACCCTAGATCTTGGAGATGCAGCGTTTATTGAGAAGACTTTCCCTGTTAAGACGTCCTTCGAGAATGTTGCCCGCAGCAGCTTCAGTGCGGACACCAAGTCCGTGGACTTCGCCTCCAACCCAGCCGGTGCCATTGACACTATCAACCAGTGGGTGGAGAGTCGCACTGCTGGCAACATTAAGAAACTCTTAACATCAAGTAAGAACAAGAATAGGCTAGAAATTGTAATAAATATATCTTATATTACGTTACTTTAAACTGTGGGTAGTTCAAATAGTTGTGAAAGAAAACCTGAAACGATAATATAGGCTATGCCCAAGTCCCAGTTTTATGTATGGTCTATTAGTTGACTACTACTTTTAAAGTCAGATGTCTGTGGGTTTTCAAATATTGCTTGTGTTTTATATGTCTGTCGTCAACCCTTAGAAGAAACAATTTTTTTTAACTTCCACAAATGTTATAAATAAAACATTTTAAAAATACAACTTTTAAATTTCGTGCCGTCTCCTGCATTAAAGTATTTTTAATAAAGGTCAAATCTAAAGAATTTTCACTCCTCACATCGGATGTATTGCAAAATATTAATTATATTTGAATAGTTTTGAATAAAGTTTTGTTGTATGACCTCAAGAATAGGTAAGCATTTAATAAAATATTTCCTACCAAATGTTACGAATGACGTGATGTGCTACTCTCCAGGTGATGTGGACTCAGGAACCAAGTTTGTCCTGGTAAACACGCTCTACTTCAAAGGAACTTGGGAGAATGGATTCAACTCCTCGCTGACGAAGAAGCAGACATTCCATGTTGACAGCAAGACATCTGTGGAGACAGACATGATGACTACAACTGCAGCGTTCAACTACACAGACAATAAAGTCCTGGATGCTAAAGTGATAGCTCTCAACTACAAGGTATGTAAGTGCAAAGCAACTGTTAGCATTTCAATCGTTCTAGTCTATCTCACTAAAAACATTTACTTGAAACAAATTTAATCGTATGTTCCTGTTAGCTGAAAATTTTCTCGAGGAAGCTTCAAAATGAATTATGTTTGAAAGATGAAATTCTTGAACATACAATTGCAGAGCTTTGCTAAACAAATCATGCAGTCGTTAACACATGCGATTAAATATTTTGATCACAAACCTAAGCTTCATTCTTTTATCAATAGACGAATTAATTACATATGTACTCAGACACTCGAAACTTCATGACTTTGACGATTGTATTTAAACACTTCTGGATATTTTGCAGCACAATTTTTTTTGTCTCTTCATATGAGTGTGTAAGTATGTTGGAACTTGTTTAATGTATGAAACTCCAAGTATAATAGTAGCATATCAGCACTTGTTGCTACATTATAGGAATTATCTGAGGAAGGCGTTGATGTGATACCAAATTATCATTGGCAGTTCTAGGCACAATTCTGAATATAATTTTCGAAAACCTCACTTTCATTAAATTTAGTACGTAATAAATAAACTACTTTTCCTCTTGGTTGAAGAAACTGTCACGTTTATCAACTTTGTCCTGAGATGTTGAATATAGCGTAGACCCTATACTATGTTAAGCTGGCCCGTAGTTTCACCGCTTTCTGTATGCTTGGTCTGATTTTCTGCGATCTTCCGGACATTTATTAGTTAGGTTTTTTATTGTATAAGCTGAGTTTCCAATGTTAACATCTTAAAATAATATATGTGACAATAGCTGTATCTATTTTGGGAGCGCAGTGTGATAAAACGTGGATAAACAGTGCGCGCGTATTCACTGTTTTAATTTAGGTATCTCGGAACATGTCATACGATCACTTGTGTGCCTTCGTGTATATTTTTATGTTAGTTATACAGTGAAAATATTTGTGTGTATAGAGATTTCTAACTGTAGATTTTTTTAATGCGGTTGTCTAGCTCATCGCCGTAATACTTGTACAATTTCTATAGTTTGATAACCTTTTCTTGTTACAATATTCCGTGTTAAAAATTGTAGATTTATACGATACATTACACTGTAAGTTATTTTAATTATATTGTAAGTCTTCCAAAGCGATTAATACTGTCTTTCGTAAATTGTAGTTTTAAAGTAACATTATACTTGAGAAGAAACGAGATCATTGACGCTAATCAACGTGTTCATAATTATATATAGACTCTGAGCAAAAACATATAGTTTAATTCATTATATGAGTACATATATTTAAAAAATTTTAATAAGATTTAATTTAATTATGTATTACAATTTTAAGAATGACTTAATTTTACACATTGAAAGTAAATAATGCGATAAAGGTTTCTTGAAGCATTCCCTGAAATGTATCTTTGTAAAATTTTCTTGAAACGTGTATTTACATTTTGATGATAAATAAGTTAATATTATACTTGAGTTATATAGATCTACGACATTATAACTGCATTAATAAAACAGTTACAAGAATGCGCAAAACGAATGCATATTTTATTGACAGGGGAACGAAACGAGATTGCTGATAGTTCTTCCGAACCAAGTAAACAATTTGGCAACACTGGAGTCCAGCATAACCAGTCTGAACCAGCTAAAAGCAGGCCTGTTTCCAGAGAAAGTTGAGCTAACACTGCCCAAGTTTAAGTTAGAAGACGAACACTACTTTAAGCAGATTCTATCAAAGGTGTGTATACTTATTCCATAGTATTTGACTTAGATCTGTGATAATTTGAATAGTTATATATTTTTGCTAACTATATTCATAAGCAATTTTTTTTCGGCTTATCTACGCAGCGTATACTAACATTTAATGCCATGTTTTGTATTCTTTCATTATTGTTTCAATGTAGCTAAATTCAAAATTAACAATTACATGTTTGAACACTCATTATATAACATATATATATATATATATATATATATATAAATTATAAATATTAAATACGATGATAATAAAAAACGTTTAAATAGGACCCTTTAAAACTACTGTATTGAATAAAACAATTTAATTTGTGACTTTATTATAAGACATATAATTTGTACAATGGTAGACATTACTGATTAATTAATACAAAATAATATTTAAAAACCACAATGCAGATATTATACATTTTAAACTTCCCCGAAACTATGTTTTCCTATAAGCTTGCTGTTTTCATAGTAGCAGAAGAACTTAGCCGCCACCAGAAGTATTTGATATGCTTTGCAGCTATTGTTTGCTTTATTTTGCTGACTTACCAATTTATTTGAAAACGTTAGTATATTTTTTGTTTGTATGTGCAGCTTAATGCGATTTAAAACAAACCCTTATCAAAATTAGATATTAAGTAATATGTACAAATTATGTTTACTTTTTTTACGTTGTATTGCTTAAATTTACCATGGAATATAACTCTTCACGAATAATATACTCTGTTATATATCAGCTGTAGGTATCTTTGTTTTTAATTAAAGACTATGTCTCTCTTTCAGCTTGGTATCACAGACATGTTTACAACGAGTGCAGATCTCAGTGGCATCTCTTCAGCAGATAACCTGTTTGTCAGTCAGGTTAAGCAGAAGGCTGTCCTAGAAGTCAATGAAGAAGGCACGGTAGCTGCAGCTGCTACTGGTTGGTACAACTGTATTGTTACAAACTAGCGTATTGTTATAACAACCCTAGTTACCTTCTTATAAAATAAAATATAGCTTCAGTGTTATTGTGTCCCGCGTGTTTCGTAACTGTTGGGTCAGTTAACATTCTGTAATATTGATGACAATAATAAATACAGATACTAATGTATTCTTTGAAAATAATTTAAAAAAATTTAAAGCACAAGATGTGTACGATATGTCAGGTGATAAATATTACTGTATTTTCAAAGTTACGTATCGATAACTGATTGTACATGTTTATTGTTTGTAGCAACCACTGGACCAACAAGTGTGCTGACTCACGAGTTCAAGGCTGACCACGGCTTCCTGTACTTCTTGGAGCACATACCTACCAACTCCGTGCTTTTGTATGGTAGATACACCAAGCCATGAATATATTTACCAAGCATTTGTGAAGGCATTTATTTATATGTAGGATAAATCTTAAAAAATGGAATAACTGTAAAATTTTTCAATTGTATTTTTTGAAATAAAAAACCATGTACTTCTTAAATTCATGTATGCAAGTTACTTCACTGAGAAAAAATTCCATCCTTTATCTCTACGAACTTGTGACTTAGAGAACCACAGATTTTTATTGATCTTAGAAACAACTGCACAACTACACTTAAAATCGTGCAGACGTTTGAAATATTGTGCAAAATATCATTACGTATATATCGAATATCTAATTCACCGCATTCATAAAATTATCCTATCCAATGTCACATTATGCCAGCACTGAAATAGTACCATGGTAATCGATAGAGACAAAAATAAAAATATTTTAAATTTTAGATGCAACGAGAGCGGAACTAATCGTCGCTTATGGTTTAGTGTATAGCTAGAAGGCTTAAACCGGATGTAATTGTCAGTGATTAATGCGCCGAGACAGTGAAGCGTTAGGTAGAGACTGGAAACATTTGGAATACAATGACCTGCAGGCTAGAATCCATTGTACTATGCATACTCAAGTCCCGACTACTTGTTCATTGTATGCTGTTCCACTGAGTAGCAGCTGGTTGACTAATAGTCGGGGCTTGAGTATGCACAGTACAATGGAGTCCAGCATGCAGTTCATTATTCGCGAAATTTTCCAGTCCCTAGCGATAGGTTCAGTTTTCCACTCTCGACGGTAAGTACATCGCTTATATTTGCGGCGCTCCAATCTAGTGTGCGGTGTTTTCATACTAGTCTCTATGCGGGACTTAAATCAGCGACACTACAGAATTATTTATGGAAAGTTTGTATTCAACTCGTATTTACATCCTTGTGTTTTTACGAATATGGATGATATTTCTAATTACAGCCGTCGAAATAAACTAATTTTAAGCCATTTTGAGCCACCAGAAAAACATAATTGTATTGAATCGTCTACTTGTTGTGTTCTTTTGTTATTTTTCTGTTCGTGTCTGATATCTACTGTGCTTGTTGTTTCGTTTCATCGTTGCGTCGCATGTTATTTGGTTTTTTATTTTATTTGTTTTTAATTTCATTTATCTGTTTGTTCCTTGTTTTTATTTGACCCGATTTCATCGTGGAATTTCATGTTGTGTATGTATCTTGCTGACTAAGCATACTCTGCTTATATTATGGTTTTCTTTTATTTGTTTAGTTTTTTTTGACGGTAATTCAATTTTGCAATGGAGTACGTCCAAGAAACTGAATCTAATCATAATAGTATTTAGAATTTTGCATTTTTAAGATGATAGAAGCCTAGTTTCAAACGTGTGTTCTTTTCGTAGTTAGGTAGCAGGTTCGTGATGAAAACAAATTAGTCGCGCCACGCTAAAGCTTCGTTCATGCGGCAGGTGCATAAATATATTATGTAAACAGCACCCAACACACAGAATATGAAAGTGGTTTTTGGCAGAAATAGCTTGATATTTCGTTAGTTCTTCTTGAAATTTGTTTTTTAGCAACTGAGTTTTTAATTTGTTGGTACACAAACAGAGTAATGCAGAAATATGATTAGAGACGGGATTTGACAAAATACGTTACGTATAAATCAACTCTTTTAAGAACTTGTTTAGTGTACAGGGACGTACATATTGAAGTAACCAAACGTGTGTGTGTGTATATATATATATAATTATAACATAACCTACATATATATAACACGATTTCGTACATTCATTGTCCCACATTACATTAACAATCATACTAGTTTTACTGATCACAACATTATTCTGCCATTGTATTGACAGTCGCAACAGAAATAAATATCCATTCTAGTACTTTGCAGTAATTTCCGCCTCTTCTGGACAATCACATCTCTGTGCTAACCATATAAAAAAGGACCATTAAAATTTAATCTCATTAATTTGGTGCTAAACGTATGAAAGCGTTTGTTTAATATTTTGTAGTAATATTAGGAAGCGCGTATACAAGCCGTCATAACACGCTTTACTCGCTTGTAGAGCCTGTAGTAGAAATATATACTTTCATTGTAGAACCGCATTGTACAATAATAAAGAGACTCGGCCAATAAAGTGCTAGGATGACTACAATACTTAATTATTCTGGAGCAGACCCCCATATATCTGCCTGTTAAAAAATAAGTACCATCTCAAATCTAGCTACTGTTTGCTACTATCGGTGATGTTAATAGTCGTAGTGGAATAAATCGTAAGTGTAGTCACTTAAATGCAAAATGGTAATCGGATAGTGTTTTATATAGGTGTATAAAATCTCTTTCACTCTTAGAACAACAGCGGATAACATGTGCTTGTTTTTATCTTATTTTCAAGCCAAGTGTAAATAAGGTAAATATTATGTTGTAACATTACTTACTTTCAAATTCGAAATAAATTTTGTGGGCTGAAGTGGTTGTGTAACTCTATACGACAATTGTCTGCATCGCCCATGTTGAACAAATGTGAGTATAGACCTGTACTGAGTTTCTACCCATTCTAAACACATTATCAAATTAACATCGCCGTCCTTAGCTGCCAAAATCCGACGTTTACACTAATATTTGTATCGAGATGTGTAAAAGGGTATTTGCTCGTATAAAAAAAAAAAAAACATAAATCAAAAAACCATAAAAAATATAAATAAATATTATTATTGATTTCATTCGCAAGGCAGTTGGAATAATAACAATTATTTATGTTTCAAAAACATAGATAGAGCCGTCTCTAAATCGAGAATTAGAACACTTAAATCGAAAATGTGTTCAACTTGTCCGTACCACAGAATATTTAGGAATACAGAAGTGAAATAGTCGGCAGGAAGGCGAACTCAGTCACACACGCCAGCAAAATGGCTTCCCTGGCCAGCAACATGGCGGAAACACCTACTGCCAATCAGCTTGAGGCAGCTGCTCTGCTAGCCGGCAGCCAGGCCAATAGGAAACCTGTAGTAACATGCAGGAGCCAAACAGACACGGGGCTGGAGTCTACAGCCTCGGGCAGCCAATAAGCGGCCAAGTTCGCCTATATCAAACGAGCCGCCACGTCATTTCACGTCTGTATTACTATTTAGTCTGTGTCCGTACTGTGACTTATGATAGGAGAAATGATACCCTGAAAATTTGCTTTATTTTCTTTAAAATAAACAAAACGCAACCTGATGTTTAACAAGGACACTCTGAATAGTGACAGAACCATGGAAGTCCAATAAGATTAAATTATTATTTTAAAGAAGGAAAATATAAAACTTCGTTTTCAGTATAGAAAGTAATTAATTATATGACGTTGGCTACATTGTTTGTAACAAAACAGCCTCATATAAAGAAGTGGGGTGAAAAGCATTCCTTTAATTTTAGCCTGCCAAACAGAGAATGTCTGATAATGTGTTTGCGTTTATAATTGATTGACAAGACAGCACAAGCTTCACTATAAAATTAATGTTCATGTACTTAGTAAAGTTTAGTCAAGACTTGCCGCAGTGAATTACTTATTATTACAGCACTTGTTTGATTGTGTATATTAAAATTATTTCAAATAGTTTTTCTATTTAGGGCAGTTTCGGTTTTTCCTGTAACGCCTACAATGATTGCACTGCAAATAATTTTCGCTAGGAACACGATAAATTCGCGAGATCATTGACCTGAAGGTTCAACTACACTATACCTTATTTTCTAGAGCCTCGGCGAAAGTCTAGTAAATTTTATCTACAATTTTTACCACAACGTTAGAACACACACAGTTTTCAAATGTGAGTTTATTTTTAACACATATTTTGAAACAGTTTTAATTTGAAATTATAATTAGTTTTAGTAATGTTATTTAAGTTAGGCTAACCCCTCCTACATTTTCAATGGTTTCCCGAGATAACGCCAGGCAAATGCCGGGAAGGTTCATTAACAAATGACGTGGTCGTTCCCTTCTATTATATCTACTTACAGTGATCTTGCTATTCGAGAGATAATGAAAACAATATAAATAGAAATAAAATTAATTAGGGAACGTGTCTCATTACAGAAGAATAATATACGTTTCATACTTTAGTGTAAATTAATGACAACTTGCAGAGTGATATATGTAATTCTTCCTCTTGCTTAGACGACAGGGCAGTCACGAAGCATTTCGTAACATACCCAATCAAATGCCCTCGTTTTGGTGGCACAGTTTCGTGGTCAGCACGGGCGGTCAGTAAATGAGCGACTGTATTTCGCGGGCTCCCAAATTCACCGTGATAGGTTACTCTTACACTGAATAAAGAGTATAGTTGCAGGTACCATACTTCTGTTAAAATAGGGACAACAAAACAGTTTGGTTGTTTGTACTACTCTGGACAGTTCCTTCAACAATCTGTTCTGTAGAAGTTACCATCTGGAGTGTAAAAACAACAAGGATAGTTGTTCCTTCTACAAATTAGATTGTTGAAGGTACTTTCCAGAGTAGTACCAACAACCAAACTGTTTTTCTGTCCCTATTTAAACAGAAGTATGGTACCGGCAACTGCACTCTTTTTTTTCAGTGACGTGCGCTGCGTGTTGGCCTAGGTACACAGGCGTTACATTTGTTTAACATTATCTGTAAATATTTCTTCGTTGTTATAATACCTGCTACTAACAGAGCCAAGTTTTCAAAACTCAAAAAACATTTCTGATATAAATTCCCTGATAAGAGCCATTTAACTTAAAATATATTTAACTGCAGCAAACAACAAATTAAATTCAGCAGGCGTAGTTTTGTACAGTTCGCTCGTTTATTGGCAGTGATAAAATAGCCAAAACAATCTTAAACGGAACTAAATTGTTTAAAGGATTAAAATCAACCAAACTAACAAGAAGACTAGTATTATAAGAAAGTTATTAAACTAAAACTCGAACCTAAAACGGTTTCTACGATACATCGCACGCAATTTATCACTTGACCATTCTTCTGCTTTGAATATCACTGTACATACTTTACAACAATAATTTGTCAACAATATGCAATCCAGTATGTTAGAACTTACAGCTAGTTCGTATTTACACACAAAATGTTTCTAACATATTAATTCTACGCTATAAAAAACAAATGTCTGCACTGATCACTTATAATTAGAATTACTTAAATCTAGGAGTCAGTCAATGTTTAAAATAATAAAATTTTTTTTGTTATTTTAAATTTTGGCTGTAAAAATGTTAAATCTGCGACTGTACCGCAAATTATATGTATCTCCCACTACAGTAGAAACATCAGGAATTAGCAGCAACGTATAACTAGACTGCAATTAGTGCGACAATTATTTATTTTAATTATTTGTCGCACTGTGATTGTGACCTATTATAATAATTATAGAATAATAGATATATCCAATTTAATGTAGCGCAAAGTAAATAACATTTTCAATATAATAGCAAAATTTAAAATTTTTCTTTTCAATATTGAAGAAAAAAGGAAAAAGTAATAAAATTCAGTGTGACAACTGAAACGCAGCTTTAAAATTTCGTTCAAGAACTACCTTGTTAATTCCAGCAATATATTTATCTGGCCCTGCATCCCACATACAACTGCACCATCAACACTCTCTGAAACTCTACTGCACCGCTAAACCTTTGTAGTTGCACAGCTGCCACTCACTAGTCCCTTGACGTCTTATCGCCACTTTAGCCGAAGTCGCTTCACCGACACTCCTGCACACAGGTTAAGTGCCAAGCAATCTCTACTTGCCGAAGTCGCTTCACCGACACTCCTGCGCACAGGTTAAGTGCCAAGCAATCTCAACTTGCTGAAGTCGCTTCACCGACACTCCTGC
>PNEQ01006886.1:0-43429 GCA_003012365.1 Medauroidea extradentata
TTCTGAGTATAAACCTGACCTACGACGAAGTGATAAATTATTACATTCAACTAAATTTGTTGGAACCATGTAACGATACATCAAATATTACAACTTACTCAGCTTAGACAAAAAAAATCTGAAAAGAAAAATAAATCAATAGTGTAACATTATTAGCCTTTCAAAGCATAAAACTTCTTTGTTTAGCAGTTTCACCAACAATTTACCGAAGGCTGTGACATAGAGAAAACGCTATGTTACAATGGCCAAGGATGATGGCCAAGGATGATGGCCAAGGAAGCGTGCTCTTCAAGGATGGCTTAGCGTTGACGGCAGTTGCTCGCCTTCAGCAGGAAGTGGGGAGAAGGCAGTTTCACCTGTCACCCGTCCAGGTAGAGAGAGGGGCTAAACTCGTACGCGCGGTCGAGCGCTGTCTCGTTACATTACTTTACACATAAAACCTATGTGTTTTACATCAGATAATTAGAAATGGTACAAATTACCGGAAGTGCCACACGAATGTAATGAACCTGAGCGTACACTGGACTGAGCAGAGCAATTATCTTAAGAGTTCACAGTGTAGCGAATTTCTGCTTCTAACGAGTTAGTGGGAATTTTCGCACTGTACTCAATTGCTACCACTACCACCACGATAATACACACTGCAAATATTTCTTACATTTCGCTATTATATATTGCAGAATGTTTTTGGTATTTCAGAAATGTAAGTTATACTCACGTTTTGTTTTCTTTTATTTTTCAATATTTTCTACATTCTACAGTTATTAGTGCATGATAAACCCGATGCGTGTGTGAGTGTATGTGCATGTATATATAAGGGGCTTAGAATGACGGTGATGTAAGTCACATTAAGTAATTGTGACAAAAACCATTAATTGCTTTTACGTTTAAATCACATCGCCCGTTTTTTACTTCGAAAAATGGGTAAAAAAAAGTGCAATAATTGTAACAGAACTTTCTTTTAAAACATGTTTAATATGAATGAAAAAAGCATCTCTTAATAAAAGTGACTTACACCATAATCGCCATTCTAAGCCCCTCATGTATATGTATATATATGACCTAGTTGTATGTTGTAGTGGCTTTGCAACATTGCAGTCTAACCAACGCAGTGCACATTGCACTACACAACAAATACGGAACTAACACTCGCTCAGTATTTTTGAAGACCACGGTACTATCAACAGAACAGTATCGACCTTCATAGGTGTGTGAAAAAATTCCCTCTAGAGTCCACAATTGTTCGGGAAAATAATTCTGCAACAGTTTGTTTCAATGCCTTATGTGCACATGTGCAGCCCTGCTTCATGGTCAGTGATTGGCTGTTTTTAAGTCTCAGCGTATAGTGTTCTACCCGCAAATCACATATGTGTGGTGTCGCAGTAACCTTGTTGCTGTTGGCACAGTCAAATGAGCCACGTCTGTGTAATATCTGCCAGTAACCATGAGGCAGAGATTTATGTGCACATAAGGCATTGAAACAAACAGTTGCAGAATTATTTTCGCGAAAACACGTGGGCACTAATTCCCGCACATACCTGCGCAAGGTTCGCCTACATAGCAATCTGCAAACGACACCCCGTGTAACTGTTTGCTGTCAAAAATTATCTCTCTCCCCCTCCCTCCATCCCTTGGCCACGCCAATCCAACGGTGATGTAAAAATAATTTCTGCTGGAAGCTGGGCTGACAAAAATTTCAAACGCGCATACACGCCGATAAAAATGCGGTATTTTTTACTTACTGCTTTTTTTACTCTAACTTTCTCTCTTTCCCTGCAGCACGGATTTTGAACAGGGCAAAGGAAGGAAGGAGGGAGGGAAAAGATGAAAAGTGGAGAGAGGTGGGCGCGGTATCAAAAGAGAGAACGCGAGGCACATGTACGTAGGGATAACGAAGGGCGCGGGCGAAAAGCGCCCTTATAACACGAGCTGCACGTAATGGGGCGACACGGAGCAAGCACTGTGCCGGCCGGCAGTTCGCAGTCGTGGCAAGGCAGTGGCGGTAATTGACGGGTAGGAAGGACGGAGAGGGAGGTGGAGGGGGGGGGGGGGGGCTACGAACCACGGCACCTGCTGGAAGAGGGAAACTCGGCTCCAGAGGATAAATAAAACAACCCATCCAGCCTCCAGCCTGCTCCGAAACGCTCCATTGGCATCACAGTAATCAACACCCTCGCGTAAAAACTACCGGGCATCACAAGTAAGCGGGACATGTTTCTTCCTGATGCAGGAAAAAAATATGAAAAGAGATCGACCTAGCACGCACATGCGATACTAACATATTACTACAATTTTTTTTTACAAAAAATAACACCAATTTAAAAAAAAACTACTCCGGAAAAAAATGCACTTAAAAGTAAAAAATTATTGGGTTATTTTTAGACTACTTAGAATACAATAAATTTATTAGGACAGTAATATACAATGGAGTAGTAGTGTTAAATTATGTAAGTCAATATTAGGTTTTGTATCTTTCACGACTTCGCTTTCGAACAAAACCCATCTTCTGCACTGAGACGAGGAGAATATTGCTGCGGAAATAAAAAATGTGTGTATGTATAGGCTACATGTGCACGCACATAAATATGTGTATGTATACGGGATGTAAGGAAATTAATAGCCCAAACTCCGGAAGCTGATTCCTCACGAAAAATGAAGTAGACATTATATAGTACACTTTCAAGAAAAGTTATTATTAAGGACGGAATAAGCACTTGAAAATCGAGTTTGAAAATCGTATTTTGTCAAAATATAAAAAATGGTTAGGAGGTAAATTACGATTCTTTGGGCGGTGTTAAGTATTATTGAGATCTTAAACATTTAATAATTTCAGCCTTCTAACTTTCCAATTTCACGAAAATAATAGGGGTTGCCTCCCTTACATCGCATATAATTACGTTGGCGTTACGTTTTGTGAACATTACATGATGGCTTTTCGGGCAGTACACTGTGAGGAACAAAAAAGGTCCTCTTGTCGCACATGCTTAGAAAGTACCGTTTACCAGAAAAACGGTTACAACGGTTCTGTGCCAGGTATGTAGGCAAAATGTGCTACATCCGCTAAGAAATGTATTTGTACCATGCTCTCAGGAAAATGCAACCCGTGATACCGCTGTTGAAGCTTGTCGCAAAACGCAGTTACATAAGCTTATAAACAAAAAAACATGCATATGCATGACTCGGATAATGTGGCAACAAATTTGGTTTACCAAAATTTACAAAATGTTATTATTTTGACGACATAAATCTACGAAATTCATAAACAAGAGAAGATCCTTTAGTACATTCTGAAATAATATCGGTATGCCATGTACGTATTTCGATAGTAAATTAATAGATAAAGAAATATCGCATGGAGGATAAACCCTAGGGCGGGGATAGCTCCAAACTGGATGATGGCCAAAGGCATGTTTTTGATTTTAAGCTTATCCTGAGAGCATGGTACAAATCCAATTCTTAACGGATGTAGCACATTTTGCCTACATACCTGGCAAGGAACAGTTGTGTCCGTTTTCCTGGTAAACGGTGCTTTCTAAGCATTTGCGACAAGAGGACCTTTTTTGTTCCTCACAGTGTACTGCCCGAAAAGCAAACATGTAATATTCACAAAACGTAACGCCAACGTAATTATATGCGACGTAAGGGAGGCAACCCCTATTATTTTCATGAAATTGGAAAGTTAAAAGCTGAAATTATTAAATGTTTAAGATCTCAATAATACTTAACACCGCCCAAAGAATCGTAATTTAACTCCTAACCATTTTTTATATTTTGACAAAATGCGATTTTCAAACTCGATTTTCAAGGGCATATTCCGCCCTTAATAATAAATTTACCTGAAAGTGTACTGTATAATGTCTACTTCATTTTTCATGAGGAACCTCCTCCCGGAGTTTGGGCTAATAATTTCCTTGCATCCTGTATATATGTGACTGTGACTTAATGATGTAAGAACAACCAATGTCAGTATCCCATAGTGTGATAATCAGGCATTCTACGCTTGATTAACACACTTACTATATATTGACATTGGTTGTTCTTGCATTAGGTCTATATATGTATATATATACACACATCCACCCACAAATGTAATGGGTGTTTTTAATTTAATTTTTTAGCATGCTAATACAAGTTTTCTAATAAAAATATTTGCACGGTATTAAAAACAGTATAAAAGATTTTATAGCACCGTACGCCACACAGAGAACGAACAAGTTAGTGGTTTGGCATATGTAGATCTGACAGGTACTGGCTCCACTTAATATATTGTAACATGAAGTCCTAGCCTTACTCGGGGTAGACAGCTTCCGTAAGGACTTACCTTGCGGAACGGCGTGTGTACGAAAAAGTAGACTACATACATGAATTAAAACAACCTCTATTTTTATTCTCTGCCAGACAAAGTTGTTGCTATAGGCTGTCCATGTGGAACTGAGCCCTGCTAAAAATACCATCTTGTCAGGAAAAACCATCTAAACTTAGCATTACGATGAAATAAATACATTGTGTGTATTACTTGCACTAACGAGTGGTTATACGTCACTGACGTTCCGTCAATAAATCGAGAGGGTTTTAAAGACAATGACGGCGAATCAATTTGATATCAAGCCATGACTGACGTGCGTCGTGCACGGACATGCTAGGCGGGACGGCACACGAGCTTAGCGGACGGCAATATAAAGGCACGCACGTAGGAAGACGGCAAGTTGTACGGCAAACACTCCACAATGGGCGCGAAAGAGCGCCGACGCACGGAAAATGAGTAATGAACGGTGGAAAGAAAGCGAGTGAGAGAGTAGACTACTGCAGGCTCATTTGCCACCAGGTTTTAATTGCCGCGGCTGGAAGGGGAGCGGCCGAGAGACAAAGAGAGAGGGCAAGAAAGGAGGAGGCAATAAGGCTGGCCCGGGGGGAGGGGGCAGGTAATGTAAGCAGCTTTCTTCCGGTGCGCGGGCGGGATATTAGTGTGCGCTCAGTCTTAGGGGTTGGCACAACTGCTGACTGCGCTCGCCTGGGCTGGCGGATTACCCGCGGGAACTTATTTCTCCGTGCTGCCTCAGCTCTCAGGGATTACCGGCCGTACAATGGCTCTGTCCCGTCCCAGCACCACGGCGCACGGGACCAACAAATAACAAGGTTGCGCGTCAGTGCTCTGCCAATAGCAAGGCTCCATTTGCTACGCTCTAAATACTTGATAGGCCGAAGGGGTGTGGGGGCGTCACCCACAAAAAAAATATTTAGGGGGATAACCCCCCAACCAGGAAAATTATAAAAAAAAAAAAATCTACTACAAATATTGATATTCCTACCAGCGGTATATTCAATGTTTATGTATAAAAAACTAATAAATCAAATTTTCCCCGAGGAATGATCCCAGTACCTCCCAATCCATGATTTAAAGTGACGATCGGCATATATCAGCCACTCGACATCTCGACATATTTGTCCCCGCAAAGATTGACTGTCGCGATCACCCATGCTTGCCTGAATATATCCATTCTAACGTGGTAGGCAGCTTGTATTGTCACTCTCTGGTCACGAAGGCAATATTTTGAAGGTTGCTAAAATGTGCCAGTAAAAAAGACCGCAAAGAATCTATGATTTGTTTACTAACAGCAAAGCTATTTGATATTGTGATCTAAAGATCACGGTAAAAATAAGTTTCGTGACTGTATCGACATAACGTTCGTTGTTACAAACTAAAAATTATTAAAACAAACGTTGTTTTTTTTTTCCTTTGTGAATGTTAAATGTATAGGTATAATAAAATATATAACTTGAATCGGAAACGAGTAGGTGGGACTGTATTTAAGTTAATGTCATAGACATGTATGACAAATGTTTGCAATTTGAATATCTACCATAACTCTTATTTTTAAAATTTCAGCATCGATTTTGTGTGAATATGATTCCGCACTGCCAACGAAATGAGTTGAACAACAACAGTAAATATAAAATTACGGAAAATTATAAGAAAGTGAAGGAAGGGTGATGGGGAATGAAGGAAAAAAATAGCCACGATAGCAGCCGTGTCGACATCCTATTCCCCTTCCCCTGGTTCCAGACTATGTACTTACATTAAAAGGAAATTACTTAACCAGTCGTTGGACTTGAAATGCCTGGAAAAGGGGGTTATATATGTTTTTCCTAACAATATTTGTAACTACGTCACGTTAGAAAGCAGTATACTCTAATTTAATTTCTAATTGGAAGGTCGTATTAATTTTCGGTGTACTCCACTGTCGATTCCCCGTAACCAGGGGTGTGCAGTGAATAAATTAAAATTCTCATATTCCAAAAGTAATTTCGGCGGAAACTACAATGCGTCAAGTTCAACTAAACAAGAAACAATTAATAAGCACCTAGCTACAAATTTACGTTTTGTAAAATAACTATTTCTACTAATTATTCACTCTTCAGTTCCTATTATTTTTAAATATAATTCCGTAGTGTGACGCTCTGAAAACAACCCGTCTCCCTTTTCCTTCTCGAGAAATCTGTGTCGGCTTCAGTACATGTGCAGAGCAGCATATTCCGTCTAACCTAATTCATCTCCCTCCTCTACAAACAACCTTACTCTTTCCACTAAAAATCAACGTCACAGACCACGAACGTCGAGATAAACCCGGTCGTGTTAAAACCACCCGGTCGTGCGAGTGCACTCACGAAACGGCCTTCACGACAACAACACATTTAAACGTTTCAACCGACATCAATAACTTATTTCATGCGCACATATTTTTTGTCGTACAGAAATGCAACGCACAGATTAATTAAACGCGGCCAGTTTTCACATATCCGCAGCGACACGAACGGAATTCGCGGCGTGGCGTGGATGAAGGGGAGGGGGGTAGAAACGAAAATGAGGGTGGGATTGATTGGTGGATTAGTAGAGCTGTGGGGGTGGAGGGGGGGGCTGTGTGGCGGCGAGCCAGCTCCGACCTGCCCGACACACGCGTCCTGTTTATAAAACTGTGAAATTGTTTCGTGTGTCGCCGACCGACTCAACGCGGCGTGAACGTGTGCGCGAGCGAATATACACCGACTTCCTTTGTCCCCGCCGCGCCGCGCGTGATTCGAATTTATTTGCGACAAGCGTGGGTGCCGCGACGACACGACCAAATTATGCGTGAACTATGATGTAATACAGACCGGGAGATATTAATTCGCGGAAGATTACTAAACCGCGTGAACCAATTCTGCAACACTGCGCAAAACTTTACAAGTAGGCCTACACTGAGAAAAAGCGTCTGTTGATGCAAACAAAATTTGTTTGAATCAACCAAATAATCTGTTTGTAAAGGGGCAGTTAAATATTTGTTTCTCTTACCAAATTACTTTGTTCCCTTGATCTGTTTGAGGCAAAAAGCTGTATTTTCTTAGCCGCGTACACATGCAATATCTTAAGAATTAAAAATTTTATTTATAAACTTAAAAAAAAGGAAATTTTAGGACCTAAAAAAATACACATGGATGGGTCGGGATTTGGTCCAATTACCCTTGACTTACTTCGTTGTACTAATGGCCTAGCCAACTGAGCTGCGAGTGTTTCACTGACAAATAGATTGTAATTTGTTTAGGAATAGTTAATGCTATATTATGTTTGTACGGCTTTATTTTCAAACATGTTTGTCTTCCGTTTGCGAAAAAGTAAATGACGTCAAATCATTACTAAAATGATCGCCGTCTAGCGCAGCATGAAGAACGTGACGTGCAGTTGCGATGTTTTTTTTTTTTTTCAATTTTAGAGCATTTTTTTTGTCATCAATCGAATTAGACACTTAGAAATTGTTATTGCTAAAATTAAGATCCTTTAATTTCTCTGATTAACAGTTTAGACCCCCTACTTGTCGCACAAGCTTATTTTAAATGTTGAGGTATACAGTATTAGCCATCTTATCGCTTACGCACGCCAGTCTGAAATCTTCCGCAAGTCAACTAAATGGATTTAGTTTCGCCAACAAAATAATTTAGTCCATCGAAAAAAAATTTTGGTTCAAAGCACATCGCCAATTACTAGCAATATTATTTGTTGACAAGTTGTAAGGAGTTGTTTGTTTACACAAAATATTTATTTGACGTCGTTTGGCACAAACAAAGTGCGTTTAAATAAATAATTTAGTCAAGGGAAATAATTAAATTTGTTTGGAGAATAATTTTACTATCAGAAAATCTCTGCGCGAGAGGTTTAAGGCTCGGTTTATGTCGTCGTATGGATTTTTTTTTTTTTTTTTTTTTTTTTAATTCTGAGAAGAAAAGTTTGAAATCGGTGACTATACCACAAATTCTATTTACCTGGAGCTACAATATAAGCATGGCAATAGAGCTAGTAATGTATAGTTAGGTCGCAATTTGTAGGGCAAATTATGATTACAAAAATATTCGCCACACACACATTGCGTTGTAATTATACCTTAACAGCTATCGCTATGTCTGTACTGTAGCGTAGTGCAAAAAGAATTTGAGGCGTAATCGCATATTTAACATTTTCCTTCTTATAATTCCAAAAAAGCAAAAATAATAAATTCAATATGGCGACTGAAACTGAGCCTTAAGGAACTATGAGGATGGGATGTATCCCCCAACCTTTTTTTTAAACATACAAACGCTTACAAGTAGTTTTACCTAGTAAACGCGTTTTTCACGTTGCAACTCTCTGATGTCGATATAAATATTGATTATTGTTAGTACTAGCGACTGTAACCTAAGTACGGCGAAAATAAAGGACGGAAAATGTGTTTGCACCGTTTTGTACTTAAAGGAAATATGGCCCCATTTCACAATTATGTAGTGCCTCCCCCCCCCCCCCCCGGGTCACCATTCAATTTTAAGTTACGTAAATCCTATGGTGATCAGACTACACAGTTTTGATCTAACACTTTTTGTACCAGAGTAATATAAAATCAAGTAGGCCTACCAACTGAAAGTAAGTAAGTAAAGATAAAGTACTTGTGGCAACAAAGACTAAAATGACGTAAACCTACAAAACCACACAACGTGACAATGTCGTCTGCGTCTAACAGTTTAACTCGCCTGAAAAGACGTAAAATGACGTTTCTGTGGACGAATCTGTAATGCTCGCACACCTACGTACGACTAATTTGATATCGTCAAGCCGTGCTCACATGAGCAGTCAGTCTCCTGCATTTGAACAACAGCGGCTGTTTACACAGAAATAAAAAAAAATGTAGGCAACATCTTAGAAGACCAGCAAGGTTTGTAATATCATGCGAGTTATCACTTACAAATATCTACTTTTTCCGACGGTATCAGTGTTACCTGCGATGATAGGACGAAGTGTATCTCTTTATGCTCGCACATGTAGACACGTATATTATGCCTACATATATTTCTTCCACATCACTCGCTAGTCCTAACAGGAAAAAGTACATGACAAGTGGCGACATACAAGGTGATATTTGACAGCATTATTTCATTCAGTAGGAGTAATGCAAGTAAAATCAACGTAATATAATTCGCCGGCAAATTATATCGTGATGATCCGAGGATTGAGCCCATATGCAACACTCGTTCGCAGCATTGAACGGTGGTACAGTCTACCCCACAAACATATGCACTTTTCTGACAGTTATACTGGCATAATTCAGTGGTACATTATCATAGGTTTCTAGGGTTTGAATGTTTTCGCTTGTTAAGGCCCTGTCACACTATCAAATTTTTGTCTCCAACGATATTTTACAATAACGTTGGAAGACGAATATTTGACGCATTGTAGTAGTCAAATTTTGCCGTCAAATAAAGTTGGCCGGTTACTATCAACTATGTTTGAAGGTTGGTACACAGTAATTCAATTTAAGAGCAATCAGTGTATAAATGGTGCAACATAAATTGATTAGCAGGAAACTTCCAAGAACTGACTATAGGCATTATTTTGCTGCAGTATTTCGAATAATAATTTTTAAAATTTTTATTTGCAGATTTATTTATTTTAATCACAAATGCACGGACTCGGTAGGGCTATATTTCCAACATTAATATAATATTTTTGAAGTAAACAGCTCTAACAACTCGTTGATTAATTTAATTAACGTTACATTGCTGTGTCTTTACCTAAAACTTCAGTAATATTTTCGATCCAACTCAACATGGTGCACGAATGAAGCTTATGATATTTCAGTTTACAAAGAGCAGTCATAGTTTCGCTTTAATATTAGCTATCACTCGGGAAGTTATTTCATTGCTTCATCATTATAATATAATGGGAGAAATTACCGTAACATTTAACTGCTGTCAAAAAAGTTATTTTGTGCCTGGGATACACTGTACCTACCTACTTTGTATTGGTGTTACCAGGGCCGGCCCAGAGGGCTAGCCAACACTGTCCGGCCCAGAGGGCTGGCCAACACTGTCCGGGGGCGCCATGAAAAAGGGAACCCGAAAAGGTTATCACAAGAAAGTAAGGATAATAAGATGCGTTTGATAAAACTACGAGTTAGAGGATCGAGTGAACGTCGGTAGCGACAGTTTTGTGCTATCTCCAAGTGGAATTCAATTGCACAATTCAAATGCAGCATCGTAGTCATGTAGATATACGTTCACATTGTGTCAGTAAAAAAATAAGGTAAAATATACTTAAATTTAGAGAACTGTAAAAACTAGGGCCGGCGATGGGTGATGTTGCAGCCCACGTCAAAGACAGACGCGCACAGGTCCGGAGGGCATCTTGCGTGGAGTACACGAACATACGTGTAATTCCTTTCCTAACGTCACTGAAATATTATTTCCTATACATTCTCCTCATATGTCATCCTTAATGTTGATATTACATTCTGTACTCGTACTGAGGAAACCTCCTGCAGTAATATCGCCACAAATCACCTTGTATATCGAACTAAGTAACTGTTTTAGACTGTGATCCTCACGGTGCAAAATGCAACATAACATTGAAGAAATCAATATAACCATGTAAAATTAAAAAATGGATAATATCGAAGTTTCTCAAATGTGTGTACCTAAAATTTAGAGGTTAGCAGTAATTTTTAAGGTTAAATGTGCCGTATCAACATAACGAAATTAATGTAATATGCGTACGCCTTGCCTAGGATTTTAACCGAAATATTTCTCAACATTTTGGCGGCTTATTTAATCGCTAACCAGTTTAATTAAATTTCACGCGACACCCTAATAAAAGGGTTACTCAGGGGGGACTTATACAAACAACCACATTACTATGTTATAACTATGCTTTGTAAGGGACCCGAGTTCACAACATTCCGCACAGTAAACCGATATAGCACAACATTTGTGGAGTGAAAGTGTTTAAGCGAAACTATGCATTATTAATCGTGCTAAAATGAGTTCTTCAATGTACGGATAACCTGAAGTTAAGTAACACATTTAAGGGGCATGGAAAGTTAAGATGTCGAGAGAACGAATGGAATACTCAATCATCGAGAAAGTCTAAACTAATCAACGTAATTCGATGGGATTTTATTTGCCGAGTAGATATTTTATTAGCAAACGTCTATTTATATATCACTGGGCGGTAGTACGCATTGCTTTCGAGTCAAAAATTAAAAACAGCATTCATATAAACACTGATTGAAATCACAAAATCCAGAAAAATTTAAAACCTTAATTTTTATAATTTTAGTACGCTAATATCTACGACTTTATAATAACCGAATTTCAAAAAATATTCACCTTATCATTTAAAAATAATTTTACTCTCCGAGAACCTCTACGTGAAGGGTTAACGGATGCTAAAATTATTTTAAGATCAAAACTTAAATATGTTTTAATTTATGTTATTATAGAGTCCTAGATATTATCGTACTAAAAATTATGAAAACGTACTGTTTTCCAATTTTATGGATTTTGTGGTTTATATCCTTTATTTTCCTAAATACCGAATTTAATTTTTTACTCGCAAACAAAGCATACTACCACCCAGACGTTCGCTAGTAAAATATCTACTCGGCAAAAAGTTTTTATTGAAATATGATGAGTAGTTAAGATTTTATCAACGATTGAATATTCCAGTCGTTCCCTCGACACCTTAACTTACCATACCTTTTAAAGTTCGTACTTTGCTTGGCGCCTTCCTTTTCCCAACACGTAAGTTCTCACGCCGACGACAAAATTAAAGTTACCATACTACCAATAACATAATATTCATGAACCGATTAAGTGAGACCGTTAAAAGATTATAAATACACTCAGGTTATACTATATTCGTACAATTTCAGTAAATTTGGACCGTTCTTTGAGCACTTACTGTTTAAGTGTTGAGATGTCAGTCGCGTGGGCGTGGCAGCGCGCAGGTGCACTTGTGCCACTTTCGTCCCGGCGCCGCGACGCCAGTTCATTTCGCCCCGCGGAGCTGCCGGGATCAAGGAAAGCAGCGAAATCGGCTTTCAAAAGACGTAAAACCTTCCTCTCTGCCCCCAGCCACCACCCCGGCGCCGCCCCCGACTCTTACAAACCAGCATCTCATGCCTCGGCCACCCCGCGGCGACATGCGAACCGACCAGCTCCTTCCCCACGTCCTTCACGACAACCAGCCAAGAGTCCCACCACGCCTATCGTCCGGTACGTGTGTGCCCAGATCCTAAAATAATGCAGTTCTTGTGGCCTCGGACGGCCAACACACTTGCACGGCCTTCGGCAATTCTCGGTGTTGACCTATAAAAGGAGGGACAGCTGTCAACTCAAACTTATTGCTTTCTGACGAATAAAATGTATTTGAGTTTCACAATTACAATTCTGGACACGTTACGACACATAGTAAGCATTTTGTTTACTTAAAGTTCGTACTTGTAGGATGTCTGTATTAGTCTAGCCTGTGTAAACATCCTGAGTAGAATATTACTCTGGACGCTTTCAGATATCGCACAGAATCATCATGTGACGTCAGATATTTAATCAGTAGGCGTACATATTTTTTATGCTCTGAATTAGTTAGAATTTCATAAATGAATTTGATTTCATTGTATAAGCACTATCACAAGCAATAGTCTACAGCAAATGAGGCAACAGCAAAAAGTAATACTGAACTTCGGTTTTACATTTTACACTTAAATAAAAAAAAAGTTTTGTCGTATCAATATATAGGCCTAATATGTGATCCGTGTACAGCAATTAAATGTCATCTGCGACATACGTAATATATATCTCTACCTATCCAAGTTTTTAACCACCACAATTCTATAACCAAGACAAAAGAATGCTACCTAACGAACTTACAGAAGACATTTACGAGTTTCACGTTCCACCAACTTTGGGACCGATCGTAAAATTTCCTGAGTAGGCATAGGGATTAACCAAAATCGGTGTGGAACACGAAATTTTCTCACAAGCCTTACGCTGGAGTCACATCACAGCGATATGTACAGTAGCCTACGTTGCAACAGACAGGATGCGACAAAAACAATTACGTTTAATGTGATTTAAGCTTTCGGAGCAAAGTGACAAATACGAAAAAACTATTTTAAAAAAATCGTATAAGGCGTTATTAGATGTATCATATAAACCTCTTGAGTAACATACACTAATGTTTGCATGTTCGATTATTTTACAAGCAAATATTATTACAAGTCATAGTAAGCGCATATACGGACACAAACCTACAAGCGTACATCGCAATTCCGTATTTTCTTGGATTATGGTAAACACTGGCGTATCCCGATGTCAAAAAGTTAGTAAAAGCTCGATAATGTATTCACTGCTCGGTTAGTAGCATAGAACCTGCTGGCTAATTCACATTTGACGAGTATGAGGATCTAAACGTTTAATCAAAGGACGTACACACGCAACGCTGCAAGTGATTCAAAAACTTTACTTTTGACATAATTCCTGTCTGGGGCGGCAGACTCAACATGTTTTCCCTGTGCTTCCAAGTAAGCAAGATTCATACAGGAACATAATTTTTCATAATGCTGATAGCGAACAGAATAAAGTTATGTTTCGAAAAATTGAACCAACGGTTACATTTATGAGTGGAATGCTACTAGCTACATCATCCCTTAACAGAAGACTGCAAAAATAATGGATGGTCATAATCGACAAATGAAACGCGCGTCTTCTATGTTAGACGGGCCAATGACGTGTCTGAATGATGCAAACAGAATACTGGGGTTTATATTGAAACTCACCACCCACTGCACCAAAGACAGGTAACTACGAATGTTTATGTCTCACTTTAAGCCAGAAGGACTTCCCGAGCAGAAATCTGTTCTGAGCCGCAGCTGTTTATTACAGGTATACGTAACTTCCACAGACAAGCTATCACTTTCTTGTGTCGATAAGGCCAACATGGTAACTCCTTTTCAGATTTCTCTCCTGCGGCATTTCTCGATGTTTAAAGTCATCGAGACAGTAGCCGCGTTCTTCGATTTCCAACGTAACTGGCAGTTCCCATCGGTTTCAGTGTTACCGTGGCAAACCATTCAGTAGTGTACAACCCGAGCTTTTACCTTTTCACGCGTATAAAACGCTCACCTTTCACGTCAACTCAGCACTGGCTGGTTGGTTTCCGCAGCCATCATGAAATCATTAGCCGACCGTAAGAGAAAGGGTGGGAAAATAAATTCCACGGTGGCGACACAGGAGTCCGCAGAAAATGGGAATTTTTCCCCTCCTGAAAAAGAGAGAGAGAGAGAGAGAGAGAGAGACCTTCTCGAGTTCTGGTAGGCGGCAGCGTGCGAGCCCCTGGAGTGTATGCAGGCCCGGCGGGCGGTTCCCTGCGCGGTCCGCGCGCAAAGCCGGCCAACCCCAGGCCGCTAATGAGGGCTCCCGGCATGCAGTGCGAGAAGCGGGCTGGGGGTGAGGGGTCGCTAATGAAAAACCTGGCGAGCACAGGCGGCTCCAGTTACGAGGGAGGCGCCCACCCCTTTCCGCGCAGCCGCACACGTCACGCCGCCCTTTGAAATTCGAACACTTTTCACGGGCACACCTCGCCGCGACCGACAAGGCTGGGTGGCTGATGGGGAGGGAACAGACAAACACGCGTTCCCTTCCCTCTTCTGCGTGGCACACGGGCATTTAAATATCGAGATTGGCCATATTAAATCGATTCACGGTCTCTTTAATACAAAAATACACGGTGAAACGGAACAGGGAGATTAATGTCAGAGAAACGATACCTACAAAATGACACAGACAGCAGATAATAATATCCTTCTTTTAGCACCGTCTGGTGTGGCAAAAAATGATGTAGCACAACGTATGAAACAGTGACCAAACCAAAGTTCGTGTGTTACTCTACATTTACCAAGTATCACTAAACAAATCTTTCATAATCATGATTCAATTGTGTCGACTCCACCCCCCTCCTCCGCAGGCCATGAAAGAGAAAGTGTGGAGAGGGAAACTATCTAATTATAGTTATGTCTAGCGAGCAAAGTGTCTAACATAATTATTTAAGTTTATACGAAATAATGCCGACGTGAATGGAATTTTTCTATTAATTGAAACCACGAAGGTATGAAAAGTCCCGAAATTTAAGCTTAGCAGGCTAAAGTTCTTGCAACAATGAAATTACATAACACGCCAGTGAGCAAATAAATCAATACAAAGTCGCCAAAATTGTTTTGCATATTGTCAAGACATAATGGTAATGTAAAAATTAGTATGTAAAGGTACAAAATTACAGATACTACAGTGGTGTAACGAACATAAAGACACAAATATGAAAAGAGAAATACCATTACTGCATACTTAATCATTTCACAGTTAAATAGGTAATTAACTTAAGAAAAGAAGAGCAAAATGAAAGCAGGTTTGAATCACAAAGATAATTTTGTAATATGATCAATCACTGCAACCCTTCGACGTTTTTCTCGCTTCGACGATTCTAAATAACATATTTTTCAGGACAGTTACATATGCAAGACTCTTCGTCTACTTTCAAACATGGTGTACACCACCCCATCGAAGAAACAGGCGTACAATTGTATATTCATACTACTTATGCTAAACACACCACACCTGGTTAAGAAATGTGAAGGTGGATGTATTTCGACTCGCCGCTGACAACACGTATCTGGGTGACGTGAAAGAGTAGGGAACATTCTCGCTGGCAATTAATATATGCGTTTCTCAACCTGGAGTTCAGAAAACTGCAGCCGGACCCAACTCGCAGTTGACTCAGCATATATATTATACGTATAACTTCAGTTGGCGAAGTAACCGGTAGGCTTACCCTCTCAAAGCTGTTTTTAAGAACCCTATAAAGCAGAGACTACATGCCGCGTCTGAGAGATACAGAAACTGGCAGCGATAATAGCTAGACTAACTCGTCCGTCAACAACCGGGTCGTCTTCAAGCGCGGAGTGCGAAAACGAAACGGCGTACAGTGTTTCAGTCGTTGGTATTTTTTCTATTGGACTTTGATCGGTAAAGCGGTAACCCTACATTTTATTTACGAAAAGCGCGTAGTAATGTCTAGCGCGTCTCTATTTTTGTTTTACGATTCCGATTGGCATTTTTTACGTGAAAGCAAACTGAAAAGACCGCTTTTAGTAATTTCAAGGTGTCCCAAAACCACGTTTCTAAACATGATACCTGGAAAACAAAAATTGAGAAGCATCGTTTAAATTCTTTTCGTAGATAAAGATGTCGAATACAAGTTCATTAGTATTTCCCAACAAGCTGTGAGTGTTCATCAGCCTGCTGTGGATCTAACTCACTTTCCCGAAGTCTAGGAGTTTTTTGAAAGTAAATACACGCTGTACTATAATAACGAGGAAAGGATCATTTGACTCCCCGGCTTTCACTCCCACCCACGCACCCCCACCCTATAGCTCTCCTCGCCATCGGTCAGACAAATGGCTGGGCCAGGCGGGAATAATGCAACCCCAAACCCCGGTTGTTTCCTGTTTGGGCTGGGACCAGCGCTGGGGGAGTCTGTAAGGACGCGGCCAGCCCACCACGGCAGAGTTATTCTTACGGAAGCTGGCAATCCCATATCCCTGCCGGCCAAACAACACCCCCTCTCCCAACCCTCAGATTGAATGCCACGGCCCGGACCTGTATTAATGACGGCGGGTGAGGTGGATAAGGGGTGAGGCGGGGTACTTGACCGGCATGGGCCGACCCGTGGAATGAGATTGCAGCGGATACAGAAAGATCCAGGGAGGGGGCGGACTATTTCTTTGTGCGGCAAGCAGGGAGGAAGTAGAGGGCGCTTTTGTTGCTTAACCTCTCGAGGCAGAGAGCAGCCGGGGTCACTGCGCGAGGACCAAAAGGCGACAGGCCTTGACCGCGAGCAAGGAGGGCGTATATACCACGGCGATGTCAGGCCAGGGCGCCCGACAACACCAGTTTCTAGTTGCTCTGGTTTTGAAAATATTACTTTTTGAACTGTTGAAAAATGTTCTTTACAATGTAGCCTAATATTATATATATATATATATATATATATATATATATATATATATATATATATATATATATATATATATATATACACACACACACACACACACATATACATATAAACTTTAGTTAATTTCCTTTCAGTCGATAATTGGGCAAAACAGTCGTGCTACACATTTTAAGAAATTTTAATAAAACACCTTGCAAAGCATTCAATTAATGGTGCTAGCATATGTCCCGTAGTAAACATTCTTTAGAGCATTTATGGGTTACATATTTTGAAATAAAATTTCACAAGAGAACTTGAGAGATAATAGTAAACTAATATAAAACTTGTATCTACACAAATACAAGCTATATCATATATCTAACATCAGTGTCACACCACGCCAGCTAACATGACCCGTTTGCATTTATTCACTGTTTCTCGAATTGTAGCAAAACATGAAAACTGAAGTGAAGTGCATTTGAACATCCAATTGAACACAGCAAGATAATTAACTTGAACTACTGTAAAACCTTCGTTCGCCAGAAGAGTTCAAGCATAAGACTGAAATCAAACACAACACAAAATTTGTAAAAAAAAAATGTGATGTTTTCTTGTAATAGACCCTGGCCGGCCGATTCCCATACTCACTCCTCACTCGTGTCCATCTACCACGATCACGAAGCTGTCCAAGGGCACGTGAAAAACAATTTGACTGCATTCCCAAAGTAAATGATCTCTTAAAAAATTGCTGCTTGCGAGCAATCTGTTGCCGTACCTTACCGGCTTTGCACACGTACATTGTCTCTAATACCTAATTCCGAAACACTGTTTAGCGCTGATCATCATTTCTTCACTTCACTAACACCAAACACCCCCCCCCCCCGGGTGAGAGTTGTGTGGTCACTTTATCGAGTCTTCGACGGAGGCATGCAGTGAGTCATCTCATCGGGCATAGTGCGTACAAGGGAGAAAAATGGCGGGGAGCACACGACCACCATATACGACAGCGGTGTTAGGTACGTTCTTTGGAAAAATACTGGTGACAACCCCGGGACACGATAGACAGGGAAAACATACAGAGCGAGGGGGAGAGAGATTTATTTGTCGAATGCTTAGTGTACGTTATGATACCTAGGAGTGTCACCAGCTAACAACTTCAACTTTATTTCTTTGCTTACTTCTGTTACTGTCTACTGTTCATTATTGTTTGATATGAAGACACGGACTCATTCTTATATGTATGTATCCTAAAGCCTTGCTTCCCTGTTTCTACAGTTTTCGCGGTAATTATTTTTAAAGCCTAAATGCGAGCAGCCATAAAAAGTCTCTTTGGCAGTTTTGTTTAAGATAGTTTTCACCATGATAATTATTTTTTTCAAGACAGTAAAAACTACGGTTTCAACTAACTATGTAACATACAAAATGTTTGTTTATTGAACTGTCAGTTTAAATATTATAATTTCTTGTCTTGAAAAAAAAATAGCTATCACGGCAAAACCAGTTTTAAACAAAATTACCAAACAGATTTGTGATATATGCTACCGTTTAAAACGTTTAAACATATTTTTTTAATAAATAAACACACACACACACACACACACACACACAGGTAAGCATGGCCTCAAACCAAACATTGCTACGTCTATAGCAGCAAAAATATTTGGCCACGTGCAAGATCTCAAAAGCATTCCTGTTGCACGTCAGTTATGGCACCAGGACAGCAATGAGGTCAGCCATCACACAACCCTAACTGGAGCGAAGAACTCTCGACGGGCATCACGCCAGATACTAGGTATGTCAATAGAGACGAAACAGCTCAGCCTGACAGGAAATGGTGATGGACTCGACCGATACCTGTACAGGCGAAGCATCCAACCATTCGTCTGAAGTGACGTTGGAAAAGCCTTGGGCGTTGCAGCGAGTTGCTGGTAGTAATTTTTTGACGAAACTACTTAACGCAAATCTATGGTTTGTCTACGAAAAGAACACACACTTCAATATATGACACTATGAGTTTAAAAATTCTGTACACGTATTTAAAATATGATTTTCGGGACTCCCAAAATGACTAAAAACGGCTTTTCCAGACTGCCGTATATGGGAATATACCAACCGGATACGGAACGCGCACAAATAAAAAGCACGTGTTGGACTTTCAACAACCCCATAGGAAAATAAATACTAGCGAAACTCTACACACCAGTCGAGTGGTTTGCCGGCTGGAGGCAACCTAGGCGCTTAATCGACTGTACGATACACACACAGACGCAGTCTATATAGGGAGTCGCCTTAAGACGTATGGTATAACCCACTGTAACTGCGGAGAGCTACGACAGCTTGTCACACTAGGAATGGGAGTAAACGCCCAGCCCGGCAGAGGGGACGAGGCACGCCAGGCCTGGTTATGCTAATATGCCGCAGCCACTAAGCGACGCACACATATTTGCATGCAGGGAGAAGACACCTATAGCGCACCAGGCGACAGGCCTATCCGCGACCCGTGCTGGGAAATAACACCACACATATTCCCTCCAATTTCAATTATTCCCACTTCCTTAAATAACTATTTCATTATAAATGTTTCGGTTTAATTACTAGGTAGTTTTTTTTTTTTTTTAATATTATCAAGTTGCAGGAAATTATAAGTTATCTGGAAAAAAATAATAACTGGTTCTCAAAAGTACTTATATTCTGAACAACCTATAGTAAAAATTGCAACATATTTTATCTTGGATTGTTCTCCATGAGGTCATTGTCAAGTAAAGTACTTACGAAAAAAAGGAAATCTCTAAACTGTGTACATTTTTTTTCTTTCCATCAAGACTTTTAAAGCTTTCAGAACAAAAGTAGATAATTGTAACACTAAAAATCGCACGCACATTACTGATGAAACAATTCTTCCACAAATAATCAAAGAAAAAAAGTTTTTAATTTGATTTTTTTCATAGCTAAGAAACAGAAACACATAAAAATACAGTATATGTTTTCACTCAAATGTCCGATAGCGTTACGTCCAAGAAAGTGATATCTGAAATGTAATTAACCACCGGGGCATTAGTACGGTACAAATCCAAATACCTAAGATAATAATGAGTAAGCAGCTGTTTAAGTGACAAGATAAGACAGCAATTTCCGCAAAATTTCAAATAAGCACCACATCAAATTTTACTTTTTGAGATGCAGCCAAAGATATTTGCTTGCGGAACTAAAGTTTTTAACCAAGTTCATTTATATAAAATAGCTGATACAATATAACTACAAGTTTATAATAGTTCTTACCGTGAGCTATACACCATTCGAAATCTCATTACAAAACAAAGATACAAAGATATTTCTTCGTAATAACCAAGGTTGTCTTCAAACGCTGAAAACTTAAAACTATGCGAAACGGGAACAGCTAAATGAAGGTAATTCAGGTACATTCCTTCAAAATCAACTGAGACCTATGCATGTTACGAATCGTAATATAGCAGTTTAGCGTTAAGTAACTGAATATAGTTTAGCTCGGACGCCGTTAAGCAATTCCGTCGAGTATTAAAAATCAATTACCAAACTACCAATTACGTAGTCATTTTAGTACTTTGAATCGGGTTATGCGAACATAGTTACATAAATGCTCCAAAAGGATCACGTCCCCAGAAAAGTAAATACTGCGCTCTGCTTATCAATGCGATCTGTAGCGCTAAGTATGGTTTATTGAGCAACAACACAGTCGCGCCAACGTTCGCTTGCAAATTCAGGCGAGGACTAACGGACAATTCACAAACGACGGGAACTAACTCCACTCGCTGGTTTCAAGTTTTCTTTCCCTTCCGACTTCAACCCACCTCATCCCCTTCATCATTCTCCACCCTTTATTACCCAGCAGTTGCGTCGCCGACCAGGACAAAGAGACCTTCCGGCACCCCCCCCCCCCCGGCGTACCAACACGCAGTTGTTATTAATTACCGGCCGGCGGAGTTGCGTGCTTCTTGCGCCGAGCCACTCCCCCTACCCCCATACAGCAGTGCAGTAATTCCAGTAATGGCCGTCCACCCCCACAACACCGCCCCCATACGGCTAAACGTCGACGCGCAGGGAGCTGCATTGTGGCGCTGCGGGGAGGGCGGGACGGGAGGACTAATAATAATAATAATAATAAAATCGTCTTTATTAGGCGCAGTTAAGGCATACATGCCTTCTCTTACACTGAACCAATATTAGGTACATACAACACTTATTTTAGAGATTAAAATTAAAAGAAAATAAAAGAAAAATTAATAGCAATAAACTATACTACCTAACTAACAGTAATAGCCTTAATGTTTACGCATTGTACAGACTCGCATGTCGCTCAACTTCCACGCACACAGTTGTACCATCCTGACGTAGCTCTGGCTCACGTGCAGCGCTACACGTACATAAGCGGCTCGCGATTAAGTCATCACTTTTGAATCCCTGGTTACTCTTATTACCTTTCAGCCAATTTTTCTTTTTCTGCCCATTTTTAACGTAAACATAGCGCTGTAAGTAATAACCGAAGTATATACTTCGTACAGTACTAACGAGGTCACAATAAAAATATATCTTCAATTATTATTGTACACAAGGCAGTATTAAAAATGCTTACGTTACTGCGAACAGGCAATGCTTGACCCACAATCATAATAAAATACCTCGACAGCTGCAATGGTTAAAACTTTACTTTTATAGAACTATTTTTTGTGGGAAAATCTATATTTTACTCTTAAAAAGAAAATGAAAGAAAATGTCTCCTAAAAATATCGCACACGCCAAACACGAGTTGCAAATTAGGGTCTACCCAGTTTCGGCAGTTGTGAAAAATTAATTTGTATTTAGTAATGTAAATATTGTATTCACATTTAAAAAATAATAATATCCACCATAACCAACTGTCACGAGATATTCTCGAAGGCCGAGTACCGTGTACAATATATTAAAGAAAGCAAGTCATTATAAAATCAGAGCTGAGGGCGGGACGGTATCGCCTGGCGAGGTGTAGCGACGGGACGGCAAGGTGGCGTGTAGGCAGTTTCTGCTCACGGATCCCAGCAACAGCGATTTCTCTCCCTCCGTTCAGGCAAGCCAAGCCCGTCTGTGTGCCGGGCCGAATAAACAAACATGGCGGGGGAGCTCCACCCCCGTACCCCACCCCTTGCCGCCGTCTCCATGGACGGTGTTCAGGAGAGCAACTTCCATCTCACAGCCGGGGCTGAATAATCTACACGCCCAGAACTAGGAAAGCCCCGGACAGGATATGCCTACCCGCACGGCAAACAACCCTTGCTAAACTAGCAGACGACCATCCCACTTCCTTTCCCAAACTGATGCTTTTCTCCTACATAACTTGCCTTTATTACGACTGCTCAAGGAGGTTCCATAGATCTTCTCCCTAACACACTTTCGATTACACAAACGTAGCAGACGACTGCAAATATTTCAGCTTCGTTACATACGACGTGTCCTCGAATCGTGTAATGTATCCGCAAAAGGAGTGAAACCGTTCTGGCATCAAACTGTAGATTTTCTTTTAATACAAGCATGCAATAATATATACGTAGAACTATTATACCTTTGGTCCACGAAAGTTACTAAGTTGGAGAAAGAATAAATATTAAGACCCCTATACAATTGACACATGAATATTTTGCAGAGTGTTAGGTGAACAACTGTTTTTAAAACCAATAAATGTGTGTTCGATACCTTTATGTACAAAAAGAAATCACATTCAAATTATACTTCTCTATTTTCGTTTACAGGGTAACACGCTTAGAAACAAGGTTTAGCGACACCTCAAAATGGCTAAACGGGCTTTTTCAAAATGCTGTTAAGTAAAAACTATCAACTGGGATCATAAAACAGAAATAGAGAAGCACGCGATAGGCTTTACTACGCACTTTCCGAATATAAAAACTAGTCCTCACAGCCTAAAGTTCCATAGGAAAAAGCCAACGACCGAAACATTGCACGCAGTCTTCCCACCCTGCACATAAAGGCGATGAGGTTGTTGACGCACGAGCCAGTTTAGCTCTTATAGCTCCCCTGTTTTCGCACCTCAAATGCGGCATCTAGCGCCCGCTGTACTATAGGACTATTGTTTTTAATGTGGGAAAGAGATACCATATACGCTGGATTCCCATCCACACATTACAAGCCTACCAACATGCTTAGGGTTCTGAAGTTAACGGAAAAAACCGCGGTAAATAGTGTTAAAACAGGGGAAAAAATGTTTACGTAAAAATGGGGGCAAATGATCTTATTCCTCGCCGTAATAAAGTACAGAAATTAAAATAAAAGATAAAGATCGTACAGTTCGTGAATCACAAATCTGGGTGGTTTATTGATATACTATTCATCCCTACTAAAATAGTAGATTAATCATTAAATACAGGCCATAACAAAAAGTTATAAAAGTGCAAGTTTTACTATCTTATTTGCCTTCCACATAACTGTACGGACACGGTCATTTCCAAATAAGTAATAATAACAAAAATGTTAATAAAAATTCAGAAGGAATCAGGCATGCTAATTATCAATTTCTCGCCTTGTTTTAGGTTGCCTTATTTAACCACAACTTGTTCAGCATAATTTTACAATACACTAAAAATTAAGATTTTAGCTCATCTTTCATTTTTCTGGAATTATTAGAACTGTAAATATATACATGTTCCATAGTTCATCCAAAACGCTCGTACCTTTAGAACGACTGGAAAAACATGTAGTAGTGCCCATAATAAAGCGTGTCAAAAATTGATACACGCTACACAAGCAACAATACCATTTTTTCTGCCTGATGATTTTTTTATGTCAATAAATCGTTTTATTTGTCACTACAATCAAAGAATTATGCATCATAAATTAGGCGACAACCGTGTCGCCTTTATGCACGGTCCGCAAAATCTGCGTGCAATGTTTGGGTCGTTGGCTTTTTCCTATGGGACTTTAAGGCCGTGATATTCCATTTATTTCAAACAATTGCAAATGACTCAAATATTTTAAACCAAATGCTTTGAAAAAATTTGAGACTGTGTACAGTCATACGATACACATTTTTGCCACAGCGTTTTTTTAAATAATGTACAGTTTGCTAAAAAAAAATATTCGCTTCGTTTCGGCTTATTTTGACAACAAAGTATGAGATGTTTCAGGGGCAAAAATCTAAAAAATCAGTTTCAAATATTGCAACAGAAAAATTCACATACAAAGATGATATAAAAGTGTTAAAACTGTAAGGACAAATTATATATATACATACATTAATTTACGTTAAAAATATTTTCGAAACCATTGCAACCTTCACTATTTGCATGGCAGCAGAACAAGCAAATTTTGACTTTGTCGCACCGTTATGAGAAAACTGTGAGAGCTAAAATTGTTTTGTAAGAGGAAATTGTACTCACAAGTATTGTCTACAAAAATAACACTATTTCATAAAGATATAAAATTACGATTTTATCGCGCTTGAACTCTCTTAAGGACGAGGTCTACCGCAATTTACATCACCGTTATTTTTTTTTTATTTGTACCAGATTTTTTTTTCTTATTTTAGACACAAAAAAATGACTAAATTTGGCTCTTATGAAATATTTTTATCTCTCATAGTTTTGCTGAAACTGAAAATAAAACTTTAAAAAATGCAATATATATATTTTTAAATACAAATAAGTTTTATTCTTTATTTTTATGAGCATGACATTGTAGCCTGCGATGTCTTTATCCACTGTGATTTTTTTTAATTTGGTGTATCAGTTGGTTTTAGTGTAGTCCTTGAAACGGAAACATGCAAAATATGATTTAACAAGCCATTACGCGAAAACTATGAGAGATAAAAAATATCTGGTAACAATAAAAAATTTAAAAAATGGTGACGAAAATTGTGGTAGACCGCACCTTTAAGCGGTAAACCTACTATTTCATTTATGGAGAGTACGCAAGAAAGTCGAGAACATGATTCTCTATTTTTATTTAACGATTTAGGTTTGAATTTTTTTTTACGTGACAGAAGTCTGAAAAGACTATTTTTAACCATTTTGAGATGCACCGAAACTGTGTGTCTAAGTACGATACATAGAAAACTAAAATACAGAAGCATAGTTTTAAATGTGTTAACTTTTCACAGATAAATATATCGAATACACGTGTAGTACTATTTCACATCAAATACTTTCTCCAAACACGCTGCAACGATGTTCCTGGGCTAGTTGTATAGGAATGTTAGGTACAGCTCACGAGTCTCTCTGTCCTCTACATTTTTGTTTATCCGTACCGCATCACACCTTTTAAGCCAGAACTTCTATTTTCATCTAAAACTAAAGCCACCCAAGTGGTGAACTCACACATTTTTCAACCCACTAATTTATCACAGGCAGCAAATCTTGCACAGATGAATTGTAGGGCATACTAAACTCGGGTGCGGCAGCGGAACTGATGCGCGAAATCATTAGCGGCATGAGATCTCCCAGGCAGCTGGAAAACGTTCTCTTCACTCTCACTATACGACCAAGAAAGCGTCCACAAGAAAATCTCGTTCAATGGAGGCATGAAAAAAAAAAATACCTTCAACCCCTTACACCCTACCCCGCTCCATCTTGACGTCCCCCACAAAACGATTATTCGTCTTTAAAAGGAAATACTTCCGTCCTCGTGGGACTCCCGGGCATATAGCTATGCACGTAGCTCGTGATAAAAAAAAGAGTGAAGAAATATAAAAAACTCTTTTTTAAATCCCTTTTCCTCCTCAGCACGTCAATTCTTCGCCACTTTCCTATTTACCCACTTCCTTCTTTCTTCTCGTCTCCGGCTCACGTGATGCCTGCCGCTCTCTTCCCGTGCTCGCCGTCCCCGCTTCCTGAGCAGTCTATTTTTTTCTCTTAATGTGGATTATTTCTTTTCTCTCTCTATCTTCCTTCTTGTCATTTCCTCGTCGCGATATCCCCCTCCTCACGACCCCTAACTGGAGTCCTCGAGCGAGTGGCTGGAGGCTGCTGTAATACGCTGATTAGGCCGCGGAAGAAGGGAGGGAGGGTGACGGCAGTCCTCAACCCGGCAGGCTCGTTTGCATTGCCAGCGAGGAGCGTGGCACACGCACGAGGGGCGGCGGGGGGAGGGGGCGGCTGGCTTTGTGAACGTACCCGCTACTGTACCTAATTAGTGCGGCAGAAGGATGTCGCCAGAGGTATATATATTACTGAGCGCACTTTAACCCTGGCCAATATATGTGGCAGGGGTTATGTAGGAGGCACACAATGACACCCCCTCCTCTACCCTCCTCCAGCAAGTACACCATAGACTGCTTGCTGGAGGCCCTTGCCAGGCACCCCAGTCCGTCCATCCATTCCGCGTTTTTTTTTAATCCTTCCTTCGGTTTCGAGCATTCAGCACAATCCCAATCACCCCTTCCACCGCACAAGTACACTAGTTTCTGCTATCGACCCGACCATACAAGTTTGTTCCGGCAGGCGGCTGAGAGGGTTGAACGACTCGAGGGGGGAGGATCCATGGAACATGCGCACGTGACGACTGTGGAAGGACATGGCGACGAGGGGGAAAACCTGTGTTACACGCACTCGTTCTGGCTCTTACTGCGTGCGTCAACTGAATCACATTCCTCACTACATGTAAAACTGACTTAACAGAAATAATTTTATACGTATACCCAAGAAAATCTCCAATAACCCTATTTCGTTTATTAATATTCGTACTTGTAAGATACAAAAGGATAGTTTTACAGCGTACACAACCCTAAAATACTTATGAGCCATCCAACATACTCCTCGCCGATTAGACTAAAAGCCTGGTTGGTCTTCGAAAGAAATAATAAGAAAAAAGCGGCATTTGCGTAAGAAACCGTTTTGAAATCAGTAATTTTCCCGGCTAATGTCATTGAAGAGACATTCCTGCAAGTAATGCTCGAACAACATACTGCCCTGCCAAGTTTATGGAGCGTTATATTAAACTAGCAGTCCCCCGCGGGTTTGCTCGCGAATATTAGATATTAGTAACCGATAATATTTACTTTAATTGAAAAACCTCTTTGTACACCAGATTGGTACTTCATTTATCTAGTGTTAGAATGACAAAGCTGCTAGTTGAGCTAACACTGCAGCAGGATAAGTAGTTATAGCTATCAACGCAAAAAAAAAAAAAAACCAGTCCTAAGTTTGTCCCTGCCACTAATAGCGACTTCACCTGGGTCTTACTTATAGCACTGCAAAGTTGATGTTGTAGGATAATTATAGACTCTTAAATGTAAGAGGTTAATCGAATGAAAAAGTCTGATTTACCCTGTTGAACAACCATTGGTGACAGTACCCTCAATTGCATATTTTCAAAATGTTCACTTGCTTGAAGCTTAATGCCATTAGAAATTTTTGGTGGAAAAACTTTTCGCGGAAACGTATTTTGTGCACCAACCTTGAAATTAGGGAGATAATATATGTGAGCTGATGTTGTTGAGGAACCTAAGTGGAAAGTGAACTGCATAATCAATTTTACCCCTTTCAAACGTCTACATGCAAACTGCACTAATCCGATTTGCCTTGCAATTTTTGTGTGTCAGAATTGAATGTTCGCACGCAGTTTTTAACGGAATTCGAGCCCAGAACTTCCAGGAATGTAGACCTGAGCAACAAACAACTGTGTCACGTAACGTCGAAATAATTAATGTAAACAAATTTAATTTAAAAAATAAAATATTCATATTCTGGGCTTATAGAGGTTGTACAACACCACGTCTCAATAGGTTACTTCAGAATGGAATTCCTGTATAATTTATTTATCGCTGGTCGTACTTGCGGTTCGGATCATCTGCCTTGAAAGTTTACAAACTTAGTTTTATTCTTAATAAGCATGTTATCTCATTAAGTAAAAAATTTACACATAAAATTCTAAATACCTACCTAAGCATCGCTCTTACGTGAGCAACACCTCAATAACTCATACTGTTAGATATTGTGTGTTGATAGAAAACAAAATTTGTGCCTTTTGACCCTTTTGGGTGTCCAATTTTGTAATATTTTTAACTCACACCTAATACATTCGTATAAGTATCCAATTGAAGTGAAAATCACGACCGTAGCCAGTTCAGTCGAAACAAAATCGATCATTCATTTAAAAAAATAGATTATGACCCCTGCTCAGTACTGAGAGTACGAATTTCGAAAAATCTTAAAACCGTTTTGCGAACATTTCTGTATTCATCAACCCAAAACAAAAATGAACTGTATATCTCGACGGGTTCGACAGATATCGAGGATTTATCTAAAACACATTACAGGTCTTTTCACCTCCTAAGAGAGTACATTTCGAAAAACCCTTGAATAACGTTTTAGAATACTTTATTGGTGTCTCGTGGACGTGAAAAACTCAACATTAGCCCGCTGGGCTCAAGATATATCGACGATTAATTGAAAACACTTTTCAACACTTTTCACCCCATTTAACCTCCTTAGATGGCGAATTTCGAAAATTACTGAAATTACTTTTAAAGTATTTGAGTAAGCATCATCTTAAACAAAAATCACGTCGCTATATAAAAATCAACGGGGTCGATATATATCGATTGTGAATCGAAAACATATTTTACCCCTTGTTTAATCGTTATAGGGCAGAATATGGAAAATATATTTTAATGGTACTTGGGATATTTACAAAAGCATCAATTTAAAGCAAAAAAGCACTTCGATATCTCGATTGGTTCGACAGATATAGAGATAATCGAAAACACATTTCACGTATTTTCACCCCCTTAATTAAAGAATTTTGAAACGCCTTGAAGTCCTGGCATAGACATTTGTATACGTAACAAATTAAAGTAAAAATCATGACGATAACCAATTGTGTTTCAAAGATATAGACGATTCATAAAAATCACATTTTGCCCCTTTTTACTGCCTGGGGGTAGAATTTCAAAAAATCCTAAAACTACGTTTTGGGTATTTACATAAGCAATATTTTTAAGTGATTATAAACTCTCTATCCCGAAGGGTTCGATACATATCGATAGTTAATCGGAAACACATTTAAGGTCTTTTCACCCCCTTAAATGTTGAATTTCGAAAAATCCTTAAATTTGTCAATATGCATTTTTACGGGTGTCCTATTAAAGTAAAAATCACGGTGATAGGCCGTCGGGTTCGAGCTCTATCAACGTTTCTTCAGAAACACATTTCACCCCTTTTCACCCCCTTAGAGGTCGAATTTCGAAAACTTCTTAGTGCTCGCCTACGACCTGAGGGGAACCCCCACAAAAAATTGCACGATTCTAGGTCCAGTGGTTTGGGCTGCAGTTTGATATGTCAGTCAGTCAGTCAGCTTTCATTTTTATATATATTAAGATGTTGGACAGAGAGTTCACTATACAGAACATCATCAGAGCACAGTTTAGACAGGGCCAGGGCGTACGTGTAAGTATTATTTAAGTATAGAAAATCGACATTGCCTACTCCTGACTAAAGAAAAAAACATACCGTAGGTGGATGTAACTGACCACGTGGAGTGACTTTGGGACAATTTATACCATTTTATATTTCATGTTAACCGTATGTACATATCAATTTGACATCATATAGCTAGTTATTATTCGGAATTTACTGCACGTATTTTTTTTTAATTCAGGGCTACCATACATGCGAAAAATTATATTTTGTAGCTTCCATCCTCGCTTACTATAGATAAATAACAGCCAACATATGAGCAGCATGGTTATTTAGCATGGTATGTGCAGAGGATTTGATAAATTCTGTAACATTACGCCAGCAGAATACAGATAAAAAATAAAAGTACCGTTTCCTTTTAGGCCTATCAATGGACCTGTATCTATGACTTCGAGGACATCCTATAAATATGGCGGTGAAAAGCATAGCCGATGAATGTTCCGTCCTACCGTGGTAATTATACTGCATAGGTTGTTCGGTATAAAGTGGGCACTTTTGATACCCTAGTTACTTTTTTGTCTCTTGTATAATGTCTAGTTTCCTGCCTCTTTTTATCATAAACAAGCCAACCTAAGTAACAATCAAAGTGTATAGATTGTCCCCTACTCAAATATTGATGGCTGATATCACAATAAATAATATTTCTTTAACTATTGTTCTAGACAAGATGGTGATCAAAAGTTCTCACTTTATTGCGAACCGTCTATTGGGTGAGTTCACAATGTTCCCGCCCCTTCGGGCGAGCTGGCCCGTCTCCACTCCCACCCCCGCAATAGCAAGTCGGCCGGTACTTGGCCCGCTGTTCTACGCTGTGCCGCCAGGGAAATGCCAGAATAATGGAAACGGGAAGGAGGAGCGGAGGCTGGGAAAGGAGCAGGAGGGAGGGTAATAATAAACCAAGGCAGAGAAGACGAACCCCAGCTCGGGTCCAGCCGCTCGACGGCGCCCCAATGGCCGCATCATACGCCCCGACGCACGCCGGGCTGCCTACACCGCCAGTCGTGGTGCGCGCGCTCCCTCGAGCACCCAGCTCTAGCGGCCACGGCGGGGTTCACAAGGGCCGGCCAACTGCCGTCACCAAGAAGAAACATGCGGGCAAGCGTGGTTCACGTCGCGGCGTTCTGACGTCCAGTCACCCTCAGAGGTCACCCCTCCCCCCACCACCCCTTCTGGACAAAACTGAGAAACGCAACATGTCAAGACCTCTTAATAGCGTAATTTTATGTTTCTGGTGCGACTGTAGTATTGCTTAAGTTAGAACTAATTTTCCTGACAATGACAGAACAGTATAGAAGATAATAATGTAGGTGCATAAATCATGGCTGTGTGCGTTTTTTGTACTTGGCATTGCAAATAACTTATTAACTTAAAATGTCCCATGTAATGCTCACATAATCAGAAGTCTAACTGCACCCTGAAAATAGAGACAACTAACATTTCGTAGAAACAAACACGAGTTTGATAGCTAACATTGCTGAGTAATTAAATTTTATTCTGAGCTAAAATACGTGCAGGTGACCACTGCTTAATATTTCAGTAAAGGGATCTTCGGAAACTATGTCCAAACTCCACTCACCATTCTTTGGACGAATTGTAATACAGGTGCGGCAGGAATGCCTAGTACATTAGTGACGTAAGTGACAAAGGAATGCAAGAATCTACCTATAAAGTCATGTCACAGTTGGAAGCAGCAGAGCTGATCACATACCTCCCATACAACTAACGTCTTACTGTCTGATGCATTGTCGCTGAGTTCCAAATACTTAGTCCGTACGTCTTGAAGAGGACGACAGAACTGCCAATGTAACATCGGATCGTTACGCACTTAAAACCTATTTACAAACAATATTACAATAATTTCCTACAATTCACAATCCTATAAATTAATATTTACACCTAGTATTGATTGTTGTCAAATATCCATACACTACACTACCACTCGATTAATATTAATATCAACAACGGCCTCGGTTGCCTGCAACATCTTCAGTCAATTAATGTCTTGAGACAAATGTTTTGTCTTAGATATATATTGCTGTTTATTTTATATGTATTTGTCTCATAATTTTATTACTGTAAGATTCGTAAATTACCGTTGAGAGGCGTTGTTAAGCGTGGCCGGGAGTAGCGCAGCTGGTGTAGTCAGAGACAGAGGCTATAGCAAGCAGCGGGCAGTGTGTCCGTGGACAAGGCAGCCTCGATGAAGGAATTAAAACTACCATTCGCAGTAGTGAGATAGAAGCTGGTGTGGAACGTATGTGTGTCGGCTAGGATTGCCGAATAAATCACGCTGGTGCTACTATGCGTTGTTTGGCGAGTTCTAAGGTGGGTCAGCGAGAAGACTGCTCGCCGATTAAGGGCCTGAGGAGTTCGCCCGTTAATAATCATCAGAGGAACGCCCTGGTCTACAACGGAAGAGAATTAACATTGCAGCCGACATGTGCAGCGAGGCGCCGACCATGTTCGTTCGTTGTCAAGGCAGCGGGCGCATAGGACTGGAGGAACCAACTACGAACTATAAGGTATACGTCGTCCCCATAAGAAGTACTCACGACTGTCCGGCACGAATATTAAAGTTGAATAAGATTTTGAGTGACCTGTAAATTTAAAAGTAATAATCTGCTTTAACAGCGCATAGTGCAGACCGAATCCTTAATAATGTATCCCATAGTGATGTGTCTAATTTGACTGTATTTGGAAGAAAATCAGAAGGGAATACATATTTAATAACGTTACAGAATAGTATATTTGAAAAATGATTGAAAATAATGAATCCCATATTATACTATTTAAATTATATAATGAATGTCTCAATTCTAAGAACAGATAGAGGCAGCGTAATTACCACCAGCTCTCACATAGAACGGGAGTTTCAGTCTGTCTTTCTGACAAAGCGCTCACTTCAAATTGTATCAGCCATTCAACACTCAGAGTCCGTTTCTCGAACTCTCCAATTAAGACCACGCTCGGTAGTTTTTTTTTTTTTTTTTTTTTTCACCTTAGTCCAAATAACTTAGAATGATTTTTAACGTAATGTTTTGAAAAAATTTGAGACAGTGTGAAGTCACACAATGCAGAAATGTATACATGCTTTTAGCAAAATAATGCTCAGTTGGCCCATACAAATACTAATTGATTTTTGCTTAATTTCAAAACAAAATTTGTGATACATAAGAAACAAAAATGTGAAGAAAAAAAACGCGGTTTATCGCTATGAAAAAATTAGGATATGAATCAATTATGTGTGTATCAAAGCGATGTAGCGATTCTTCGATATCGATATTAGATTTCGTTAGGAAAATAATTTAAAACTGCCAGAAAATACCCCATATAGCAATACCGGACACACGATCTGATTATTGTAAACATTTTTTGCTAGCGATCCTAGTGGGAACTGTTTGATATTAGCCTTTTTTTACAACTTTGTTTCACATATCTTTGCAGTGTACATATCTGTGATATCCATAAGAAACAGCATACGGAGTTCCACAGAGAACAGTGCATACAATTAATTTTATGTAATGGTTTCAATCATTTTTCACTAGGTGGATGATTTCCATTCTTCGCAATGCTAAAACATACAAGTGTCCAGTATTGTAATATAAAGGTATTTGCTGCCAGGCATGGACATAATTTCAGCAATATTCCTTCCTACCAGTATTATCTCCTAGCACGTTACACTCCACACAAACTTACGCACACGCATACACATGCACGCACATAAATGCACCGCCAATTTCAGGAAGTATTCATAAATGCATAGAATCGGACGGTCGACATTTGAAAGGTATAATTTGCAAAACCACGTGGTTGTATGTATGTAACATAAAATGCCTGTTCTGCTCGATCAAATTTTGAAAAAATGTTTTTCCATACATTCTCATGTTAAATTGTTATTTAAGAGTAAGATGCACATATTTATGATGTCCTTATTAAAGTCCTTTTCCTTTACATCGATAAAAGTATGTTATTAATATACATAAAACAATAGTATTCCAACTTGAGGCATACACTGCCTGTAGAACGTGGTGCGATCATATGTGTAGAACATGTTGCATAGAAGTAGTCGCGAGAAAATAAACATGACGTCACACGTCTACTATGCAACCTGTACTTCACGCAAGACATCACCTAATCGTTTTGTAGGAGTTGAACTCCGCAGCCTCGATTACAATTAATAAAAACAATAAATAAAACCAAAATTTTAATGTACCACGTTTCTAAAATCGACTAAATAGTAGAAAATAATTTATAATAGATAATTTATCCATGAATAATTCACCATATCACTAAAAATGTTGTAGCAGAGCCAACGATATAAACTGTTGTGTGATTTTTCTCAACGACAGTTACTCTCTATACTCATTACACGCGGCCCACGTTTTTCGTTTTCAATTTCACTAATATGTTCTTAGGATAAATCATTTTGTACTCTTTAGACCATTTAAACAACGTTGTATATTAAAATTTTGTTTTTATTTAACACTATGTTCTCTTTTTTAGTCATGTGCGTAAAATTTCGTAATCATATGTTTTAAAAACGTAATATATAATATTGAGATACTTATTTTCCACGATTTTTTTCCTTCTCAAATTGCATTGCAAACTTTTTCTGAGCTATGTTCAAAGTTTCCTAACATAACACCCCTACAGTGTTGGCCTCTCTATAATCAGTCTAACTGCGTCAACTTGAATCTTGAAGACTTTGGCTGATATGTGTATTCCTCGACTAACCTACCGCTACGGGCAAAGAGGTCAGCGGAAGCATCATGCCCTGAACCAGAGGTTATCGTCTTCAGCTGTACGAGCGTAGTCTAGAACACAAAGGCCTCTTTTATCTGTCACCGCTTTCGCAGAGTTCTAACACTAATCATACCCACAGACAAACTGTGATGTTTTATACTGTTTTCTTACTGAGTATGTGACCAGAAAGAATCAGTCATTCCCTCATTGTCTAAAACATGTTTATTCGTCGACCGTGTCTTGAAGTCTTGACCTACCTTAAACTTTACACGCATGTCTCTCTTCAATTTTCTGATGGGTCCAAACAACCGACAGATGAAATACTCACTCACTATGCTGCCTATAGCATATTAGTAAGGTGGGGTATGTATAAAACAGGTCAGCTGTGCTACAGCTAACTAAATGTATTCTGCTTTGTCACTTATACAGTAAACCTTACAACAATTTAAGAACGTATTTCATCTGCCGACCCACAGCTAGTAAAAGAAAAAATCTCAACTGTTGGGCGAACTGATCTACTGCCAAACCATCGTTTATATTTTATATATATATATAAACTCCAAGAATTCGCAGATCTGCTTGAACCACGATTCTTTTGAACAGCGGCAACACAGGTCGGAACCTCTTACTGATTCCATCCGACCTCGCCTCGAGACACAACTTGGAACAAACATCGGGATATAATTTATATCAAACGTCGTGTTTTGCAGGTTTCCTCGTTGTCCTTGCCAGTTATTAAATACTACCTACGTCTCTTGCAAATGTCGGTCTTTCCAGGGCCCTATCAGACTTTCGTCGTAACGCCGCAGAGACAAGGATTGATTTGCCCTTCGTGATATTCACGCCAACAATGTGGCCAGTTCTTCTCTCATGATCTATCGCATGTCTAAGTCTTCACAGAAACCAGAAGCGATTGTCCGCTGTGTCGTTCGTCAACGCCTCCCGACCCATCACCTTCCTTGTAGCGGTGACTACATACCTCACTCGGCGGTTACATTATGTAACCTGATGCAGTTTGTAGGTCCCTCGATCAACAGACTGTGTATGAAAACTTGCAATAGATTCAGGGTCTAGTGACTCGCTGTAGGATTGGAAACTCCACTCAGGTAATTGTTTGAATGGCTCAGACTAACCTAGCGATACTCTGGGATGTCACGACGTACACAATGGCAGGCGACCCTGGCGGGCGGATGCGTGGCTGCTGCCCCCAACCGGCGTGATAATTACGCGCGGAGAGGACCAGCACTGCGGGGGAGTGGCGCGGGGGTGTAAATGGGTCTATCATTACCCGTAGCGCCAGGCCGCTAACGAGCAGGGCGGTGCCCGACCACCTCCACCCCCGCCTGCACGTGAGACCACAGAGGCGGCGTTCATACGCCCGCACTGCACCGCCGCGTCTTTGTGCCACGTGGCCACTGTTCACTGTGTGGGAGCACCTTGCCGCTGTCTTCTGCCGTGTTGTCAGGAGTCTTCCACGGCTCATATGAGGACATTATGTTGGAACTACAGAAAGACTTTGTCGCGAAAAGATGTTTGTTCCATTTTGTTTCAATGTCTTACGTGCACATGCAGCTTTGCTTAGTGGTAATTAACAGCGTGTCTTTGTTCATTAGACTGCACCAATCACAATAAGGCAATTGTGATACCATAGGTCTAGGGGTTTGCCAGTAGAACACGAAGACAAGTGAGAGTTACAACATGCGACCACTGAACTTGAAGCAGAGCTGCAGATCTGTGGGAGCAGTGAGGCATGGATGTGTTCCACGGTAAGTGGTGATAAGCAGTGACTGTACAAAACTCTATGAGGGACTATTAGATTAGTAGGTGCGGTTAGATTTCTAGCCAGTAGCTTTAACAGCATGTGTCACTAATCAAGAAGAATTTTCTTTAATTTCTTCCTGATTCAAAGTCGGCAAGATTTATTTGAAAATATTTCAATAGAAATATTACCTTTCACTACGCGCTTTATGTTCGAAATATTAGAGTGCAATAATGAAATAATTATGCTAATTTTAGATTTAATAACATGTTTATCTTTCATCGAGTAATAATGATTAAATAACTCATAATACTAATTCAGTGTAATAATATTCTTCTAATCGTAAAACATAATGTTGCATGTCGTGTATATGGAGACCGGGTGGTCGGAAGCTGGGTCGCAACACCTTATGGGCTAGCCCATGAATCACAAGCCGAGCGGCTACGTGATGGGAATCCCGCCGAAACTACGTCACAGAGATCTGTTCCAACTACGCTTTTACCCTACGAGGCTGGCCTACGAGACTCGAGTCACGTCCGAAGCATGATGTAATGTATATTTTTAGACGTCTGTAATGCGGTGACCCCCCAGAGTTTGGCCAGAGGGTAAAATCCCCGAATCAACAGATTTGAGAGAGTTCGCTATCGGTCGTGCTAGAGGAAGGTGTTATGCTTGTGGAGAGAGACTGGTGAAGACATCTTGGTGACGTCAGAGTCTACTGTGAGGCTACAGGCACATACCTTCAGAGCAGTATTGGGCGGAACAAGAGGACTGGTGCTGCGGGTCGACGGACAACAAGGAGGTGCGCGACGGGAGTCGAACCGAAGACCTCAGGAGTGAAGACAGTGGTGCACTCGGGGTGCTACGTAGCACATAGTGAGCCATCACCACTTCGGACTGTTACGGTTGTACATTGTCACTATTTGAAAGACTGTTAATTGTATATGTGACTGAATTATTGCTGTGATTTGTAGTCTTTAATTAACTGATGGTAGACAATTTTTGTGCATTAATTGACACAGTTAATTAACGTTTCTGTAGCACAGTAGTAATTGTGTGCATAACGAATTGTGTTGTGAAAGTTATAGTTGTTTGCTATTTTGTGTATTTTATAAGCTTTGTGAGCTAGTAAATAAATAACTGAAGTCAACTCGTTTTATTTCAAATTATAAGACCTCTATCCCAAAGAGCTCAGAGAATTACCCACATATAAGTTTTTGCTAAACTTGTTACAATAACGTTTCTATGAAAATACAACAGTAATTCATCGCACACTTCACTTACTATACGAAAATAAATAACTTCAGCAAAAGAGGTGACAGAGCCTCTTACAGAAGCGAGGAACAATCTCTAGTAACACGACTTCAGCAACAGGAAAATACTCTTAGCGGATGATTCTCGCAGGCATATCAATGCCTCATCCTATGGTTTACAGTTGTATATGGCCTATATTACCTTGCAACACGACCACACTTCATCACATACCAAGAGTGAGTACAATCCCCATCCTGGCGGCGTCATATTTGATGGACATATGTTCGCATATAATGCCAAAATAAATACTTAACAATTATTACGTAACACTCGATCTACGAACAATAGTACCTATATAATAGACATGAGAACATGAAATTACATCTAAAGAGTTAGTTCCCCTGACGCATGAACTGTGTTGCGACGTGTTAAGAGGAGTCCTTCACTGGGTCAAATTTCCACCTTTGACGCGTGGGAACAGCAGAGCGATAAGAGCCATAGTGCCACGCTAGACAGGAAGCATATCGCCTCTATTCACAGCGCGCTAAACTGGCGTGCACGGTTCCGTTGTAGTCTTTTTTCTATGGGACTCTAAGCGGTGATCCTAACATTTCATTTTTGGATAGTATGAAGTAAATAATGACCAACGCATGCCTCGCGTTTTACACTTTACGAATTCAGGTAATATTTTCGGAGTTACAGCAGTGTAAAAAACCTGTTTTTTGCCATTTTGAGAGGCCCGAAAATCATGTTTCTAACAAGCGTTCTGAATTTTTGAAACCATAGAAGTACAGTTACAAGTGTGTGTTCTTTACGTAGATAAGCCTAATATCAATAAGTTAAGCTGATTCGCGTAAAAAAAGAAAACAAGTGACACGCTGCAACGCCGACCATTCGCCAGTAGAAAACTTCTCTTAATTCTTAATAAGTATTGTTTTCTTGTGAAACTTGAAAAAAATTTCCCAATATTCCTTATTAAAAGGATACACATTTCAAAGTATGCTACTATGATTTTTAAAACATGGCACGTTACGGAATAAAAACACTGTGGCAGCTACAAATGTTTTGTTGGTATTCTCACAGCCAAATATTTACACAGAAATATGTAGTTGCTATCACAAATATATATCAGGGAAAATCCTGCACTAATTACAAGACAAGTACGTAAATCACCGCAAAGAAGTGACAGTGGATAATTCTGTATGCGAGAAGGACCAAGCTATTAGGTATGGCACTAAATATTTGCCTTTATCCAAACAAAAAGCTACAGACAGTTATTCCTAAAGAAAGTGAACACTTTATATGTGAAAAGCCGTCTCCAATTGCCATCCACAAAAAAAAGTGTCACATTTTGTGAGTATTACAAAAAGCTCGATTACTCCACAGTAAAGTTCTCTAATGTGTTCCCAATAATATTAAATACATTGCATTAAACTGTAAATTAAACTGCGCCACCTAAAAATGAAGCTAAATAGATAACTGACAACACAAGGCACAAAGGCTCATGACCACGTGCAAATAATGGCAAATATGAAGCAGTCTGTCAAAGCAATACAGGCTTATCTACCCAAAGAAATGAAAATTGGCAATTGAAGGTGCAATTATTGTGATTCCCATTTTTGGCAACCAGATAGAAGTCTTGTTTCTTGATGTCAGCCACGTCAGACGACGCAGAGATAGGCACGTGGAATATAATTGCTGATTTTCACAAGTTGTTTGAAGACAAGTTGGTTTAATAAATTCAACACTTAGATCAGCGGGGAAACAGGGTTACTGAGGCACTAGCAATCAGATCCCAAAAAATACAAACTGTCAACATAAATTATGCTATAACCTGAGCAGGTATTACATTATACTGTATGTCGACAGTAAAATAATAATCCTGACTACGAATAACCGAGAAAGTACCAGGTTTCTACAGTCAATGGCGTATTAGCATATGCTAGTATGGTATTTCCCCCATGAATAGTCAAATCCATGCACGAGTGAGTGAGTGATTTTAGTCAGCGCTTAACATCGAGGTCTTTAGCGCTGGTGAAGGCGAGTGTAGAGATGCACCGGAATGAAGGGGCGGGGGAAACGTGAGATCCACGAGAAAACCCGCCGACCAACGGCATCGTCAGGCACGATTCCCACATGCGAAAATCCGGGGACCGACCCCGCCGGGAATCGAACCCGGATCGCCTTGGTGGGAGGCGAATGGTCTGACTATTTGGCCACCGCGGCCCATACCCATGCACGGGCTAAGTGAAACTACTAAAATCCACTTAATTGTTTTAAAATACAAATAATTTTTATTCTTTATTTTTATGAGCATGTCATTGTAGCCTGCAATGTCTTTATCCACTGTGATTTTTTTGAGTTTGGTATATCAGTTGGTTTTAGTGTAGTCCTTAAAACGAAAACATGCAAAATATGACTTTAGCAAGACATTACGCGAAAACTATGAAAGATAAAAAAAATTTCATTAAAGCCAAATTTAGTTACATTTTGTGTCTAAAATAAAAATATATCTGGTACAAATAAAAAATAAAATAATGGTGATGAAAATTGTGGTATACCGTGCCCTTAACAGCCGAGATAAAAATATTTTTTGCTGTTTGGCAGATTTTGTATGCATCACGGGACTGTTACGTTAACCAAACTGTAGGATTATTTTGTTGATAAAAATACATAATCGCATTAGTTTCATGTTTTATAAGCCAAATAAGTTATTTAGTAGATATGAAAAATATATATCGATTCCACTACCAAACCTATATCTGGATAGATAAGAGCAGTTAAAACACATAGGAAACGGAAGGAAGGTTACTGACGTAAATTGTGAGGTACATGTATAGCCAGAAGCGTTGTCACCTGCTGCTATTGAGAGAGCATCAGTAGGGAAACACATTCCTTCCTTAAAGTAGGGACCCTGAAAACGTCCAGTTTATTACAAAATTTCACATACAAATGCAATAGCCAGAGGAGGTAGTTCATTATAATGTATGTCGACGAGGTAGTTCATTATAATGTATGTCGACAAAAATATTCCTTTATATTCGAACAATTATTTTATTATAAGTTTCATACATTTAAGTTGTAATGGAGAACTAGTATGGTTCCAATTTTCATGTAATGTATTTACGGAAAACGTCCGAGCAAAACTATTTACTCACGATATTTTCAAAATTTTGGGGACAAGTTACAAATCAAAGAAGTATTTACTCTCTTCCCACGCACGATTTAAGATCGTAAAATAAAATTGGGGGAACAAACACATTGGACAAACCATTTTATTAAAACACAAAAATGTTTAGTTTCAACTGTCCAGGCTTCATCAGTGTTATGAAAACAATACATTAAATTAAAAATGTAACATTTCACGGATAGCAGTTTTGATAGAGCAACTTTATATATATAAACAAAAACGTTACAGTGGCGGGATAACTTAGCGGTAGGTTGCGTCTTTTACAGGGTTTAGACACTGCAAGCAGTGCCTTTGCAATTCACACGATACTTCCACGAAAATATCAGCGGTAAGTTGAACACACGTAGGCAAAATAATACGAGCGGCGGCTCCAAAACTTAGCGTGACTTGTTCTAGATATGATATTTTGCGAGTGGGAGTTAGTAATTTATATAAAGCTTCAACAATTTTTACATCGCGGGATCAATCAGTTTGGAAACGAACTGCCACCACGGTCAAACACATAGTAAAATAATAACAATAAACATTCCGGATGCAGCATCCTCCCCTTCGCGCCCAACCAATTCGCTTTCCACCACGTACGGTACGTAGAGCGTAAAATATTCATGGCCGGTTAGGATTTATCGGTAAAGCGCGATATTCCCTTTTTTAATCTGCGCGAGCGAACGGCCGATTAGATAGGGAGGAGATGAATAACTGCAGGTGCACTGGTTGCAATTAGAATGCACGCGGGCGGATGGGCAGACGAGGACAATGGGAGCGGCGGGGATGGTTTCGGACGTGGGAGGTTGGCAGGCCTGCGGTGGTGAAGGAAAAAGAGGGAGGGGGACGAGGGCGCTCGTTAATACGTCATTTCCGTTTAGAGCCGCTAATGACGGGCCCGGCTGTGTTCACGCTTGCCATGTTAATGCCTGCCCCCGGGCCGGAGCCGACAAACCAGCCTCCTCTGGATCTCTGCGCCGGCATGCACGGTAGTCGTCTATACACCTGGCCACGGTTCCTGCACGCTACTGTACCTATATGCCAGTCCACGGTTCCCACACACTGGCTCCGTGGTGTCTGCACAGCTGCCCGAGATTCCTTAGTACACACAGCTGATACACGAGCCTTTTGTTCGGCGGCTATCAAACGTGTTCTCAATTTTGCCTATAACCCTCTCCATGGTTCCTGCACGCTATTGTCATCTATCCTGCTAACAGCTTCTTATTTCCCGCGGTTTCAGTTAAGTGCCAGTACACCTTTATATGAACCCTTCACGTCCTATTCTTGAGAGTGCTACGAACATTTGCCTTGTGCACATCAGTGCATGTTTATATTATAGTGGATAGTTACTGTTTATGTAAACAATGTCCCAACACACACTACGTACGAATCATGCTGTGACTACAGTACTTTGACTACCAGCCTGAACACAGTCCGTTTCTTTAGTGTCATAACATGCCCATGTCATAATTTATATGCTGCCCATAGATGGATGCATGATTATTGCCATGGTGACTGTGAACTTAATTATGGTTTATTTACGTCTATCAATTGTTTATGCGCTGGCTATGTACTGATCCCGTGGTGGTTCTAACATACTGGATGTGGAAAACTCACTTTAACTTTCGGCATGGTGCACAATCCTCAAGTCCGTGGACCCAACACGGTTCATGAAACCATGGTGGCTTAGTGGTCAAACCATTCGAATTACAACTCGTGGTAGCGGGTTACATTCACTGCCGGTTTTCACACGTGTATAACGAGGTTGATGTTGTTATGGTAAGATGGATTTCCTCAGGGCACTACTCACATTTGCCCGATTGAATTCATGTGCCATTCCAACCTCACTTATCACCATTCATCTAAGCGCAAATCAAATCCTGTCAATCTCTCACCTAACATAAAATATAAACATGGTCGTCAGTTATTCCATAGTGGCCATCGATTCAGTATGCTATCTACACCTGTCAATGTTCCTTCACGATGACTCCAAACACTTCTATTGTTTATGTATGGTTTTTTCCACCTTCCGCAAAGTCAGTAAGGGTGTCTGTTCACCTGCTGCAGACAGTGACGGTGTATATATACCTGTCACAGTCACTGTGTCTGTACACCTGCCGCAGTCAGAGAATGTGTCAATACACCTGGCGCAGAGACTCTCTGGTGTCTGTACCATGCTGCAGTCAGTGAGGGTGTCTATACACACGGGGGAAAATGTGTAACTTTACGGAAATATATTTGCATTTTAACTACAAAGTTAATGCTGTACAGGATGATGTCAAATTGTATGACAGTAGATAGGTTATGTATGTTCTGGGGCAGCGGCTTGCGGCTGAGGAGCTGAGGAGCCGTGGCCGCCATCTTGTTTCCGGCGGCCATCTTGTTTCCGGCGGCCATCTTGTTTCCGGTCGCCATCTTGGATTACGTCACTTTCAAAATTTTCCAAAATTTCCCAAAATTAAAAAAAAAATTTAAAAAAATTTCCAAAAATTAAAAAATTCTAAAAATATTTTCAAACCATCCCCCATCTTGGAATAATACCCCCCCCCCTTCCCCCATTCCCCGCCGCCAAAAATAATGTATTATTATATTTAGTTCTAGGAATGACCACCAGGGGTTTGAGACACCATTTTTTTCTCACTTGATTCTACTCCACCCGTATACATATGTGCTTAAGGGCGATGTGTAATGTACCATAAGCAGGACTCTCACCTCTATCATCAATATTATTTTTATGCTTA
>PNEQ01006887.1:0-43426 GCA_003012365.1 Medauroidea extradentata
TGTTATATTTTATTCTGAAGTTAGGAACACATACCAGAAAGGTTCATCAAAAGATCTAGCTTTGTTTACACTTCTTAGGTCATTAATAGTGTGGAGAACTAAAGAAAAGACCAGGGGAGTGGTGTTACGTCCAGTGTTACTGCTGTCGCTTTTCTGTGACCATGATTTGGACACAGAAGGGTCTCAGTTGTCTCAATACAACAAAGTCTTTCATAAGGTGCAATACATATAAAATAATGATTGAGTAACTGTTACTGTAACATACAGTTCCAAATAATTATGGCGTAGATTACATGTACGAACAATGTCGTGCATTCATTGTTCAATGCTGTATTAATTGAATCACGTTTAAGATATATATGTTGCTCTGCAAACATCACGAGACAAATTGGTAGATCGGCAAATAGGGGTTAACACGCATTTGAGACAATCGTGACTGACTTTAACAGTTTGTATGTTCACGAGCGATATAGGTTCTTCGTCAGGTGCGCTTGATTGTAAATAGTCTATAATGCCCAGTACAACTTCGCAAACAACTGTACAGTAGAAATAGATAGTAAATCGGTAGATTCACACTTACAGTTTTCAGGTACATGTTTCCAAGCCGAAATCGCTGCGGGCATATTCCGGACTTCCGCAGACTTGCAGGTCTTCATACTCGAGGTAAGCAGGTTTTCCCATGCCCAGTCCGAGCATAAAGAAAAGGGAGTCATCCAATACCAATCCTATTCGTAAAATAGGTAATTCACTGCAACTCATACAGCAGGATAATCTGCAGTGTAATCACAAGGCAACACAGCAATCCCTTAACACCACTGCATGAATCTCGTTCTCATTACTACGAGGTTTAGTACTCTTGTTAAACAAGTCAGTAGTCGAGGTGCCTCTACCTGAAGCTAGCTGCAGAATGACGAAAACCACGACGAGGCTAGCTCGCCAACCCTTCCCCCCCACCTCCTTGTTGCCGATCAACTTCGTAAACAACATACAGGTCTGAGTCGCGTTATCATTTCGCACTATACAGGATATGTGTCTAAACACAAATCTTAGCAAAAAAATTATACAAATTATAAATATGCCCATAACTAAACCAAACTAATAAAATTATAAGTTTTGATTCCTCGGTGCCGAGTCTTAAATAAATTACAACAAAAAATCAATAAATATACAAAATACAGGCCCAAATAGAAAAGTGACAACATTTTAACAAAAATTCATACATTTGTTAAAAGAAAGGTTAAACTGAAAACATGGGACGAAAAAATCGTCACAATGGCGCCCATGTAGAAACAACGAAGTCTCGTGTATACAGCTTTGGAATGCGACAGCGAAATATTCTTGTTCCTACGTACGAACGACAGATAAATAAACACGAGGAAACATAGTAAACACTTCATTTTCCCCGCAATAACTAACTGTCTCTAAACACGCTGTGCATGACAGCGTTCATATTTGGCTGACTTTCAATAAATGTATTAGCTGTGGCTCACTAAGAATGTTGTTAAAGATCGTTCGGGATAAAGCAAGCTCCACAAATTTAAACTTTGAAAAATATAACTAGCCGTTACTGCATATAATTCAACATTAACTATAGTTGCCTTACTACTTGTGTGGTTGGCAGCGAAATTACGCAATATAGTCTCGTGTATTTTCCTATTTAAATACAACAACAATGTAACAAAATCAACCAAAATCGCCATATTTTTCTATTACATCGTTAATAAACTCTTTTATCAACGTATATAGATTCCTACCGACTGCACAATATAGGCCTATCTTACATGCGCAAACATCAAGTGACGTGTCCAGAGAGATCAGATATTTCCCGTCGTTTACTGTAACGTGCGGAAATACACTAAACGGCTGTAAATAGAACTTTAGCAGGGCTTTTTTTGAGTGTTCACTTTATTTCGTATCACCTATACTTGAGTCTCTTGACTTTTATGGACAATTTTTATTACTGGTTGTATTTTAAAGCACTTGAGAACTCACGCGTACTTCAATGACTTCATGAGTACAGATTCTGGGCTCTACCTTTGAATGGCTGATGTTTGATGTTTCAGTAATCGTGTTATGATTGGCTTAGTCAATGAGAAACGTCCGCTCACAAAAACATTCGGCAAATAACTGAAGGATAGCTGCTGATGATAACGTTATTTATTGCAACATAGCTCACACACAAATATAACATTATATATATATATATATATATATATATATATATATATATATATATATATATATATATATATATATAGTATTTACGTATATGATGTCTAGGGACAGTAAAATGTTACCAGTTCAATGACCTACATGGTAGAATCCACCTTCCTATGGATTCTCAAGGCCCGACCATTCGTCCATTAACTGCTACTCACTGGAACAACAGACGATGAGTGAATAGACAGGTATTGAGTGAACATATGATAGTGGATTGTAGCATGCATGTCATTGAATAGGCGAATATTTCCTTTCCATAGTTATAACAGAAGTTATATTCCGTATTAATAGGGACCCTGGTTCTTCGCGAAAAGAATCTTGCCACACTTTGTTTCAATGCCTTACGTACACAACTGTAATTCTGCTTCATGAATATTGGCAGCGTGTCTATATGAAGAGCCGTATCTCATTTGACTGAGCCAATGGACGACTTGAAAAGAGGCGGAGCTTCAGTCAGGTGTGGGAAACAATTCCTATCTCCATGGATACCGCAGCCGAACATAACCTCCATGTAGCTGTTTGGCTTCACATGTCCCGGATGAGATGTACGTCAAGAAAATTTATCATTTGTTTGGAATTTGTCGCTTTTTCAGGCAAACATTAATCTTATGTATTTTCGTATCTTAACCATGAAATTGAAACTAATATTTTTTACCCTTGCGTGCAAATCTATGAATGCGCAACATTTTTGTTTTCTGCAATTACCAACTAACAAATCAACATGTTTGTAAACAAGCTTTGTTTTCCACAGTACTTTTCCCCTGCGGTGACGTCAGGGGACGTGTACTTCAAGTCGTCCATTACAATGAAGTCCCTCAAAACTTCACGGCTGTGATTTGCCGTTAGAATACCAAGGCTCGAGAGAGTTAAATTATCCAATCACTGACCACGAAGCAGAACTGCAGATGTGCGCGTAAGGCACTGAAACGAAGTGGGGCAAAATTCTTTTCGCGAAAAACCAGGGTCCCTACGTATTGATAATTTAATAACCTTTAAAAATAAATAATTTTGTGGCGGCACTTGTAAACCAACTCAGTTATATCGTACATGATCGTAAACATACTGCAGGCGAGGGAAACGTATGACTGGCACTGTGTACAGTAAGTAGCCAGAAAACATTTATTTTTGTTTTATTACATCCGTAAGATATCGTTTCATACATAATTGTCCCAATATAATGGATAAGTAATGTTGATTACATGCCCTAATACATATAAAAATATATATTTGCAATAATTATACACATTTAAACTTTATTAAATTTTAAACAGCATATAAATTCATACTGAATCTTCGTCAGCTTTTTGTACGCAACACCTCCATTAATCAATTAAACAGAAAAAAAAATGTAGTGGAAAGAGGAGAAATGTGCGGTGGGGCAATACGTGATCTTTCTAATAATTATGATTCGAAAATTATTCTATTAAGTTGAAAGCTTGTTCTTCGATAAAATTCTTGAGTTGTATTTTAAAGAACAATGTGACCAGTTACTCCTGCGTGAATTACTTGATAGTAGGAGGTTTGCGTATCTGATCATGTTTGATATTTGACTGAATATTAACACTTTACGTTTATTTACTGGTTACGAGAAGCAACCTCGTTACAAGTAGTGTGTTTACCAAAATATTACTCGATTACAACTGAATCTCTCAAATTAAGTAACGAAAACATCTTTGTAACAAAAATTTCGGCGAAAAACTAACAGCGTGTGGGAAACTATTTTAACTGTCCTGCTACACATTCTGGGATAACTCTTTGATACTAGTTATAGCAGTTAGCATCACTGTTTATACGTGTATTAAATTATAAGCCGAACAACTTTTCAGCTAAAAGTAATTTACTTCTTTGGCTATAACAGTTGCATTTAGTTGCTTACAAAATTGTTCTTGTACGTCGTTTAATTAATAGTTAAATTGGTAGATTTACTAATTTGAGATGTAACCAATTTTGCACCAATGTGATTCAATACCTTACGTGCACATATGAAGCTTTGCTTCACGGTTATTGGTCTTTGAGCAGTGCTGTATAACTTAGCCAATGATGGTATAGTTACTGCGACACAATATGGCTATGATACGAGGGTAGAAGCCTAAGACGCTGAGTGTTAAGTACAGCCAATCACCGACCACGAAGCAAAAGCTGCATGTGTGCACATAAGTCATTGAAACATAATGGTGCAAAAATTCTTTTGATCAAAAAGCAGTGGCTCTATTAGCAATTCACGGCGTGTGTTATTGTGTCGCAAATTTCTTTGTACAACCTTATCAAAAGTAGTGATGCAATTTAAGCTATTGTTGGAGTGGGTCCATTGTTTAAACAAAGAGAAATGTACAACCCAGATTATCGGCAGAGTATCATACTCACTATGGTTAACGTTGGCAGTAGACCAGGTGTGGGAAGACAGTTGAATGCTGATGTAGCAAAGTACAGACGCCTCGACGGGAAAGTACACTCGGCATTCACAGCTGCTGGTTTATTCAGTCGCTCCTGCGTCCAAAGTAATGGCCACAGACCTTCACAGCAGACGCCTTTCAAGCGGAGGCTGGCAAAAATTCCACTTGGACGAAAAAAGCCTTTATGAAAAACATCTTATATTTATGATTACTTATCTGAAAAGAAGCAGAAATAAAAGAAAGAGAAACGAAGAGAAGAGTGAGGTGAAAAATATATAGACTACTTCAAAGTTTTTAAGGTTTCTCCGCCTAAACGTAGCTTGTTTAATTTGTACGCCTCAGAGACAGAAAACAACATTTATTCCTTCTAGTATTCATTGTATCTCGATAAAAAAAAACACTGCGCACAAGTAATATCTGTTAAAATCTTTTTGAACATTTGTGTTCTTTATGTTTCACCACATTGGAGACTTGGTTTGTTAAATATCAAGGAAAACATTTATTATTTTTATTTCTTATTGATAACGAAGTTATCACTTTCGTATTATCTTATCATCAACCACGTACAGAAAGTGATTCAAATTGGAAAAAAAAAATTAATGATTTAACACTAAATTTAAGTTATCGAAACATACAAACCAAGCGAATTATTATATATCTTAAGCAGAACAATTGCACCGCCACAAATACCTTTATTTTTTTTGCTTATAAATAAATATTAGATTACATATTGAAAAGCAATAAAATACATTATTAAATAATATTTTTAAAAATACAATTTAAACCACATTGCTTAAGATTTCAAAAACAAAAGTAGAAATAAAAAACCCTATGAAAAATGTGGTGTAATGAAGAAAGAAGTAATTCTAGCAAACAATAGCAGTACAATAAGTACGGTAACATAAAAAACTTAATTTTTCATACTTTATTTAATTTTACTTAGGACCTATTTGTATAATCGTAACTCTGATAGCAAAGTTTCAACGATTATATGTACGTATTCTTTTGAAAAGGAAAATGTTTGAAACCAAAAAGTTTTATTTGGTATTTAATAAAAAGAAGAACCAAACCGACCAATATAATAATTATTATATTATTATTTATTGTCCGCTAATAAGCCTCTGAATGTTACTGTTGCAATAGTCATAATGTTTCACAGTAGCATCATATGACTACACATGTGCAATAATACATCCGCCCAAATACAAAAATAAGTATTAGCACACACATTACAAACAGAATACTCACAAATCATACAAGAAACTATGTCCTGCTGAAATGTGCGTACTGCTAATAACAAACATACACAATATATTAAACAACGCACTGCATCTATCTTACAATCATGTGCCTGATGAGTTACTTATGCAACCACTGCTGCAGGAAAATAATATATTAAAATAACTTATTTACACCATAAAGGGGGAATATAATAATATAATGGTTTTCGCAGGATTGGTCACTAACTTATTTTCGTGGTGAAAGGTTGCATAGTATAATATCAAGATATTACTTGTGTCTCACGTAGATCGTGAACTGTAAGCTTGGTTCCTGACATAATTATAAACAAGTCATAAACTAGAAACTCAGGATCTATCACAATCAAGACATAAATTAAGCAAGGCAGATAACTCTTTGTATTTACATTTAGAGAGTTAAGAAGTGAACGAAATTTGGGCAGTCGAGGTTTATAAGTGCGGAAGCTGTACACAATAAAATAAAAGGAACTTTTACAAAAAAAAATTAGAACTATTTAAATTTTTTTTTGTAGATTTACAAAAAAATAGAAAAGTTTAAAGGTAAGACTTGGAAATGTACACATGTCTGTATACTTAAAATCATTTTTGTGTATTTGCAAATATTCTTGTGTATTAACAACTGAATTTTGGTTCATTTTACAACAATTAGGGACCTGAATTCCAAACAATGCTATCTCCGAAATTCAAGAATTAGCAAAAAAATATAATTTCCCTACTATGGGCATTTATTTCTATCTGAAATATTTTACTATTTGGAGTAAGACAGATATAAATGCACACGTAAAATATATTACTTTTAATTTCCATTTCATACGTTTTGTAGTTATCATGGTTTTCGAATTTAGGTCCCCAACTGTGAGGTGGCCGAATGATTCGAACATCCGCCTCCCAACAAGTCGATCTGTGTTCTATTCCCGACTGGGTCGTTCCCCGCCCTTCATTCCGGCGCCGCCCCACTCTCACCTCATATTACCCCTCACCAGTGCCAAACATCTCAATGTTACGCGCTGACCAAAATCTCTCGCTCACTCACAACAATTGTGTGAAGTGACACAACACCTTTTTTTTGGGCAACATGTTTGCAAGAATTTTTTTGTAAAAAAAAATGTATTGCTGTTAAATCCGACAGGCCTTCGAAGTATAATTTGCTTCTTATTGCTCATAAAAATGTACCCTACTGCTGCCCTCAGGTTTTTTATTAGAAAATTTAAACCAATTTAATGACCTGCGACATTCTTGTAGGCGTGCCTGGCTGATAAATGTACGGTAGTCCATTTGCAAGCTTTTTCTTGTAAAAGTACAATTTGTTTTTACTGTGTAAGGTTGACGCTGCACACACGTCACACCTCATTCTAGCCTTTAGACGCAATTCACTAAACTGGCTTGCTGTCTTCTCGTCGACAGATCGTCTCTATGCCTATCATCGTATACTGTCATATTAAAGTTAAATGCGTATTGCACACGCCTACACTTTTTAAAAGATTCTCTGCCAGAATTATTTTTATTTCTAAAAATGGCCGCGAAAACATTTATTTTCGCATTTTCGCCATTATATAGAGTTAGAAAATATACTTTAAGCAGTGGCAATAAACCTGAAATCGGTATGTAAACGTGTAACATACATTGAATTATGTTTCTAAGCTGTCATAACTCGCGCGCGGTGAACCGTTTTCGAATAATTTTGTAACGACCAAATTTCTGCACAGCACTCACCGATTTAGGCAGGCAGTCAACTTAAGACCATGCTTTCCTGTTTGCAATGTTTTTTGGTTGTTATTTTTAATCCCTAAACGTGAGGAAGGTATCAAAATTGATATAGAAATTTAGACTAAAGTAGTTTTTGCAATATTGGTTAATTTTTTAATGCAGTAAATGTAATGGTTTTAGCTAATCATGTACATTAACCAAATTTCTGTTATTTTCTTCATTTTATTTATTAAATTTTGTTCGCCCATAAGATTCAGAATATTAACAGATTATCTTATCTGAATATTGGGTTTGTTTTTGCATACAATAATGTAGCGTATTATGCAATAAATTAAATTTACTATACATTCAAATTACAATAACATTGTTCACCCATATAATCTCTGTATATTAAATTAAGTGCCCCACTCGTTCAATCACTCATTAACGCACAGCCCAAATCGCTGGACCTAGAAACGTGAAATTTTCAACGTAGCTTCCTTTCACGGCATAGGCACCCACTAAAGAAGGATTTTTTTTTTTGAAAATCGAAAATTAAAGGGGTGAAAAGGAGTAAAATTCTCAATAACTCTCTAACTGGATGACATATTGTTAACTGTTTTACTGCAAAACATTAGCCAAGAAAATGCATGTTTCGTAATTTTTCGATTCTTCGAAATTCGAAAATTAAGGGGGTGAAAAACCGTTAATTGTATTTTCAATAAATCCTCTGTTTCTCTTAAACCCCTTATAATAGCGGTGTGATATTTGCATCAGAATGGTGCTCATGTAAACGTCTAAAAAGGGGTTTTAGGATTTTTTCAAAATTCGTCTTTGAAAGCCGAAAAAAAATGAAACTAGTTTTCAATGAATCATCCGTTTCTCCTAAACCATTTGAGATACCGAGGTGGTTTTAGCTTTAAAATTACGTTTACATAAATACCTAAAAAGGAATTTCAGGTTACATGGTCTTTTCTTTCAAGTTTGCTGAAGTAAATATATAAAACCAATTTAAGGTAATTCGCAAATTAAGATATAAATGTATATATACATATATATAATATATTAACACCATCAATTAATACGTAATTAAAAGTTAGTTACTTTTTTTTAGTACGCTTGTGCGAAGCCGCTACGGGACAGCTAGTCACACATAAAGGACACTATATAAAACAAAATTTACTTTATAGTTACATATTACAATATCTGAGCTATTGACTTTGTAGTTAGAATGTATTATAGTACTAACAATAAAATAACTAAAAATAATGTTAATGTTAGTTTCATAGTTTTTGTACTCATCAAATAATCTTCTATTTCCAGCAAACTACAAAAACAGTTGTTTTAAAATGTTTTATGAATTAATTTATTAAATGCTGCAATCTTTGAATTCGTTATTTCTTTTGATAGATTATTACAAATTTTATTAGAAGAAACTATACCATTTATTGCCTTGAACCAATTAGCTATCTCGGTGAAAACTATTTCAAGCAAAACAGCTGAACAGATGTGTGATATTTGCTCTCTAAGCTTAAAAAATAATAATCGCGGAATAAAAATAGCGGAGCATGGTCTTAAATTAAGGTTACGTGTTTATTTCTAAACACACATTCCATAAAAAATATGTTTTTCCCCACCCTCCTTTTAACATTTTCAACAAGCGCGGTTTGCCTTGTTCTGAAACTGGCGTATAAACTAGCGCTGCTGAAATACAGCGGGGAGTGATTTACCGTGATGGGTTCTGGTCAGGCCAGGATTATTTCTGTTGATTGCCTCGGCCGCCTGATTAAAACTCACTTCTCACAGCAACCAGAACATTAACATCACGTGGTTTAAATTACGCAATATGCAGAGAGAGAGAGAGAGAGAGAGGAGAGAGAGAGAGAGAACACATGGGGAAATCCACAGCTCCACTGACCTGTGTTGTTTAGACAACCAACCCCCCATCGCGGCAATACGGGTTCAAATCCCGGAATTGTATGTCCCAATTTTTCCGGCCCGGCCGTTGTCGTTCTCGTGGTTAATTCTGTGTGTGTATTCTGTTGTTTAAAATGATTGGCACTGAAGAAATTGAAGAGCGAAATTATTGTTTCCTGCTCGATATACGTAGAACACCTATATATGTTCACAAAGTCTCGAACATCTCACATTGTCACGAAATTGTTTGCTCAATTTTGTTTTATTGCTTTACTTACACATTGACAACTGTGATTGATGGTCAGCGATAGGATTATTTATCTCTCAGCATCTTAGGCTTTTATCCACAAATTAGAGACGTATTGTGTCGCAGTAACTTTATTGTCATTGGTACAGTCAAACGAGTGACACTTCTACTCAAATATCACTGCCAATAACCATGAAGCAAAGCTGTGCACGTAAGGCAATAAAACCAAATGTTGCAAAAACCTTTTTGGCACAGACTCATGCTTCTGCTCATTGTTCATTGATATTTGGGTTTGCCGAATGTGTATTCCACTTTCCACTTAAATAACAAATCGCGTGTGCCGGAAAATATTTGTTATTAGTACCGACCAGAAATTTTTGCGAAAACTTTTTTTTTTTGCTGCATTATCAATCCCTTAGCTGTACGTTTTGGTTAGACATTAGATAGCTAGAGCCCGGTTGTTTTCGCGAAAAGATTTTCGCCCCACTTTGTTTCAGTGCCTTACGTGCACACCTGCAGCTCAACTTCATGATTATTGGCAGAGTGTTTATGTGCAGAGTTATCTTTCATTTGACTGTGCCAATCAGTACATGGATAACTGTGACACAACACGTCTGTGATTTGCGGGTTTAACCTACAGACGTTGTATGTTAAGGCATCCAATCACTGACCACAAAGCAGACACTGAAACAAAGTGGTGCAAAAATCTTTTCGCGAAAACTACCGGGCCCTATGGATAGCTCAACAGCGTCTTGGCGTTTCACTTGATTATCATATACGTGTGGTTTCACTATAGTCTTCTTTTCATTGGTGCAGTCATATGAGATACGTAACTGAACAAACACACGCTGCCAATAGCAACGCTGCAGAACTGCTGGTGTGAATGGTAGGCACTGAAACGAAATGTGTGAGTTGGCTGGAATAAAGGCTATAGTAAGCAGAGGCCTTTCTTCAATCAATTTACCTTGTTCGATTATGTCCATAGAAGACACCTTCACATTTTTGTACCGATATCTATATTCTTCACTTAAATATTACCTCTATGGTTCTTCACCAAGTTATGAACTTTTGTCTTGCCCTGTACTGGTACCATTATGCTGTTAATAATTTCTGTTTTACCCTTGCCTGTGTTTATAGTAACTACTATTAATTTGTGTAATGTAAATATATATTACTTATTGGTATTAAGAGGAAATATTTTGAGAGAAACGTGGAATAAAGATAACACGAATTTCTACAAAACATATACCTGCTATTATTTCTATGCACTTTTTCTTACTAAGGTATTTATTCCAGCCATCTCCTCAATTGTGCAGAATTCTTTTCTCGACAAACTAGATGCTCTAGTGGTGAGGTTCTGCTTGTGATCTATAAACGTTTGATGTCTCAATAGCTGTGTAGTTATTGGTCTAATCAAATGAGAAACCTCTACTCACAGATATACGTTGCCAATGACCATGTAGATGTACTGTACATGTGAGAGGCAAACTTTCAAAATCAGACGTGTACATAATATCGAGTTGTAGAGGAAAGCGAAAAAAACTCATATTTTATAACAGTAGTTATGAGAAAACATGGCATTTAAAATGGAACAATAATCTAGTTTATTATATCTGAAATTATACTTGTGTTTAGCTCTGTATGAAGAAACGCCTGAGTAAATGTATAAAATCGTGATTATTTTTTATTCGTATTGAAAAAAATATTAAACGTTGAAATTAATTTTGCTACAAGTAGTATTGTTGATTATTAATTTTTGGATCTGAGTGACACTGTAAAGTATTTTATTTTACTGTTTATGTTTTTCATATAGGGACTTTTGGCTTACATTATTAGGAGTTTTAACGGTAAAACATTTATTTCATTTAATTTCAGAACGTTTCTAGGTGGTAAGCAGTAACTTTAAATATTATATATAAAATTAATGGAATCTGATTATCTACCATGTACAAGTGCGTGAAATTGTATGAGGACGGATGTATTCTTTACATGAATGAAAGCAATACGTTAACTTGACTAAATGTGTTTTCATTGATAACGGTTAACTTGAATTTGTGTATGAATGACTGAATATTATTTATTAAGGTGTTCTACTCATTTTCGAATATTTGGACATGTCTGGTTTTGAATGTTTGTTTGGTCCTCAAGTAGCTAGATTGCGAAGAAGTATTTCCGCCAAAAATATGTGTCCCTGCTTGGGACCTGCTGGTAGGTCAACTGTCATTGTGACCTAGTCTGTGTGGAGAGGGCAGTTATAAATATGAATCTCGCGTGTGTCGGTCAGTACTGGGCGTATCTGATCGCTGGCACGCGCTTATAGGTCACGACACAACAGACTGGCCACAAAGACATGTAGGCCACTTGGGATCAGGAGTTCAACAAATGTGAGATGTGTATAGCAGCATGGGAGGTGGTAAGGCAACGGGTTACTATTTATTACATTATAGTCAGTTTTATTTTTTAAATCCTGGAAGGGAACAGATAGCGCAAAACCGTTACATAGAAATATAGGAAACTGTTTGTGTTATGAAGCCTATTTTTTCAAAACCAACTATTTTTTATTTAGTCTAGTTATTGGCATAAGGAAAATTGAATTAAGTCAATAACTAGCCGAAATTATATAAACTTACGTTTTAAGAAAATCTGACTACGTAGTACGAACAATTTCCAACATTTCTATGTAAAGGTTTTATTATATCTGTTCCCGTTCGGGATTTAAACAATTAAACTGGTCAAAACAGCATAAATAGGAGAGTGGTTTAAATTTTTCATTCCATGACTTATACATTGATTTTTTTCTTCCAGGAGGTGCAGCTTTAAAAAATCTTGATATAAGCCACGTATAATTTATTTTAACCCGTTCGCTCACGTGTTAGTAGAGATTGCATATTTCTTGTTATTTTCTGACAACAGACTAGATTGCAAGAACACTTTAAAATGTCTATGATGTAGTGACTAATCGCATGTAAAGCAGTCAGATACGTAAATTACATCACATAAAAGCTGTTGACCAATGAAATCACAGATGCTGCTCGAGTATGTATAGATCTATGGAGATTAGTCTGTCAGCAAATAATATAACACATTTCTCATATCTCTATGAATGTATTTATAATCTTAGTCGTAGAAATATTGAAATGTTTGACTTTGCGTGTACTTGCCAAGACATTGCTTCTTTAGCCAGCTATCAAAGTCTAGTATGAGTATAAACCAATAGTAAAAAATTTCGCGAGTCTTAGTGATGATAATGGAAACACTGGATGCATGGTTCACAGTTGGCTAGTTGCGTGCAGTGCTGGTCATAAGCTTCTCTTACGTGCAACACAGCCACGAGTGAACGAGTCGAGTAAACAGGTTAACAATTTACGTAACCTGCTAGAAGAGTTTGTATTTGTCAGTGGAACAAGAACCAGCCAATCTAAAGTCTAAGCTGCAGGCAACAAGCATCATCCTGGGAGAATGTCTTTATTTGTAGGAAGCCCTGGTTTCACGAAGTGTTTCTTGAATGCACCGCTTTGTTTTAATACCTTACATGCACATCTGCAACTCAGCGTCGTGGTTATTATGCAGTGTGCCTTATTGTAGAGGCGTCACTTATTTAAACTGAGCCAATCAGAACAAAATTACTGAGACACCAAACGGCTGTGATTGGCGGGTAGAAACTCAAGACGCTGATAGTTTCAAACATACAATCATTGACCACTAAGCATAGCTGCAGTCGGGCTTGTAAGGCATTGAAACAAGTTGTTGCAAGAATCCGTTTGCTTAAATTAGGTGTCCCTATCTGTACTTTTAAACTGCAGACATTGCACAATACTGATATATATATATATACTCATATTTTTATATATATAATTCAAGTGAATATAATCACTCTGGACCATATATAAAGTAGTTACAGTTGCGCATCACTTAAATCTTCATTGCTTTATTTTTCTATAAGGTAGTGTTTTGTAGACATTATTTAACACTACACTCTCCTTGCATTGTTAACACAAATAGCTTTCAAGTAATCAAGATGTATGTGTCATTGAGAGTTGCAGATATATACGTTAGATGTTGAAACATAGCCCTTGCGAATATATCTTCACAAAACATAGTTGCTGCTGGTAGTTAGAGGCAGATATATAGGCCGTGTTCCAGTTCTGCTGACAGCAGCTGAATTCACAAACGAGCGTTCCTTTATGTGTCATGGCTACTGGTCAATAACCGAAATAACAATAACTAAACGACGTGTCACTTCCTGCTGAGTAAATATGGCTGAAATATGTAATGAAATTGTCCATTAAATCACAATGCTGATGTAACGTGCAGAAAATCTTGATAGTGTTAAGCACAAATTAGGAGTAAGTTTTACCACCAGAAATAAATGAGATTGTTTTAAATATGACATGTTTTCTATGAATTTATTTTCACTCTATGTTTAGTATTTTGTTAAATGTCAACGATCGTTACATTTGTGTTTAGCTATTGAGATCGCCAATTACTGATGGTTAGAGACACTGGTAAATTGCGGGAAAAGTTGATTGTTTGTTAGGCTCCAACATGCTATGTATAACAATGAATGCTTTGCACCTATATTGACCATTGTTTATATGAAGCACGGTGTCGCTCTTTAACAGATCCAATTAGAACTGTACAGTTTTAACACAGAACGTGTGTGATTTGCCAGAAAACTGTTCACACGTGTCACGACTGAGATACTACAGTTTATTGCAGACTATGTTAAATATTTTCGCGATTTTCCAGTGTCTCTACTGATGGTGTTCCACTAGGCTTGTTACTGGCAACGTGTAGCACAGGAATGGCTGACGCATTGCCTATGTCCCAGGCGCACAATGCTTATTCATCTCCACGCACTGGCAATATCGCTACTATAATCAAAATACTGTGCCGTGGGTGCGGTAGAGACTAATATCGACGAGCCATGTTACTGACGTTAGCTAAATAAGAAAATCCGGGTTGCTATCATTATTCTACACAGCCTCTCGTGACAACACGCATATTACTCATGTTCTCTTACTCAGTAAGCTAGGAAGCAAACAGATATTTCACCAGGCACGCACCTTTAATGTACTGTACCGTCGTTGTTTGGTGACGTAAGTTATAATAATATTAATAATATTTTACTAAAAAATATACGGCGTGTAAATGAATAGCGCCTTCTCTTACATGTTCCCTGTGTGTGTGTGTGTGTTTATGTATATGTATAAACTTGAAATTAAATAAATAAAAATGACTGTATATAATCAAATACTAACACAATTTTATTAATATATAACTATTTGAAATTGTATAAAGTTAATAGTCTTGCATATTGTTAAATCATAATAACAAAAGGTGAAAAATACCTTAATAAGTAATACTCATACAATCAAACGCAAATTCAAGTTTACCGTTATCAATGAAATCTAATTTAGTCAAGATAACGTATCGCTTTACTACATGTAAAAAAATTCATCCGTTCTCATACAATTTCACATACTTTATATGGAAAACAGAAAGAGAAAAATAAAATACTTTACGGTATCACTCATATCCAAAAATTTTAGAAGGCCTATCTATAATCAACAATACTACTTGTAGCAAAATTCTATTCAATGTTCAATATTGTACAATACCAATAAAACAAATAGTCACCATGTTATACATTTACTCAGGCGTTTCTTAATAGAAAATGCAAAAATAATATTTCCTGGAATAGGACAATACGTCTATTTTCACTTTAAATTGTATCATCACATGTACAATATAACAACCTGCAAACCTTGTAATTAATATAATTTGTCGTGGACTACTGTGTTTTAACTTTATTTGCATAGGGCGATCAACACGCTAATGTAGCGCAATATTATTAAAAAGTAAAAATATTGCTTTTTAAATTCTCTAGATATTCGTTTTTTTTAATAATTATAATCCACTGTAAGATGGATAGGAACCCATGATTTTTGCGAAAATAATGTTGTTGTAACTGGTTTTGAATGAATTACGAGCACACCTGCAACTCTGTGATGATGTATTGTTGTATATGTTAGTTTCAAACGTGTGGTGTCATAGAAACATGGTCCTTGTCACAGTCAAATAAGTGACGTCTTTACCCGAACAAACACTGCCAGTTACAAGGAAACAGAGCTTCTGTGCGTGTAAGTGGTACAAAAATATTCTCGTGAATATCAGGGGTCACCATAGATATTACAGGGCGGTATGAAGTGCCACTGACCTGCGCCCTCAGCCAATGAGAGAACATTGCTCCTAAGAGCTTCGATCCACGGAGTTATTACAGACAACCTGTTGCGGCAACACTGCAGTACTATGGCTGGTCGCCAGCGTAGACAACTTGAATATGTGCATACCCCGCCGAGTCAGTTTGAACACTGGGAAGTGTTTGCAATATTTACAGTCGCTAGTGTTTGCTGGAAACAGTATTGAACCACTTTGTTTCAATGCCCTATGCGAATATCTTCAGCTATGATTCATATTCATTAGCAGCATGCCTTTTTTGTGCAGAGGAGTTGTTCAATTGAATGATGCACTCAGAATGACGATACTGCAACACCATACGTCTGAGATTTGCGGGTAAAATCCTAAGACGCCGATAGTTAAAAAGTCCAATCACTGACCATCAAACAAAGCTACATATGTAAGACAAACAAGTTTGTGCAAACATTTTTTCACCAAAACCCAGTGGATCCAGCAATGTTAATGTCGTCACAGCTTTAGCCTAAACAACTCTCAAACAGAACTTTACGTTTACTTCGTCTTAACGTGACAACTAAACCAACTGTTACTATTTAATCCAGTCAGCCATTTTGTCCACATTCGTGGATACATGCTGTAGTGGAAGGAAATTTATATCCGGTTCTGTATGGTGAGCAGTCAGTGTACGATGTACGGATGTATGCAATATTTTGGGAAACAATTCTCGCGTGTAAAGGAACAAATATGTTACATGGACACAGTTAATGCATTGCAGGTCTCAAGACTTATTGCATATTACGAGTGAGTTGGACCATATTCATATGTAATGCTACATCAGAGAATGCTAACCGGCTAATTAAATACGTCTCATCGCGGTACAGCAGTGATAAAACATTCGCCTCGCATCCGGGAGGACACGTGTTCGATCCCCGGCTCCGGCCATCCTGATTTAAGTTATTCACGATTATCCTAAATCACTCCAGATGAATGGCGGGATGGTTCTTTAAACAGGACCTGGCCAGTTCCTCCCTCCTTTCACATGTGTTCCTCTATCAAGGTCTTGTGCTGTTCGAGGGCACATTAAACGTCACAATAAATAAATAAATTTGCCAATAATAGCTGCAATTTAAAGAGAAAGGAAAACTGTACGAATTATTTGACTGGCGTGCTAGACATGTTCTGTGCATATTGAAGCGCCGTCTATTCATTCATTCTTCTATTCTAGTTGGTAGCAGCTAGTGGACAAATGCTCGAGGCTTGAGTTTGCGAAATATAATGGATTCTAACATGCATGTCATTGAATTCCTGAATTCAGTCGTCTTCCTATCAATGGCTTTTCACAGTAACACGATCCACCTCCGAACACTCCGCACTATACAAAATATACTGTACACTATAGTGCAGTAATAGTGCTGTATCAGACCTGCGATTATAAAATATATTTTGTTCCTCTAGACGTGAGGATGTTTTTATCTCCAAAATATTCACATGCAGTTTTGTTGACAGTCTCTATTCAATGCCTTCTGTGTATTCCTACTATTCTAACTTATGACTGGTTGACACCTACTGATAATAATAAATGCCAACATCATTGTACATGGGTTGCTATACTCAGTCTTGTTTGAAGCTTGGTGAACAACAAACTACTTTGATACATACATATACACCTTCCACCTCCACATTGATGGAGCAGAATATTTTAAAACGACATTTCGTCCCTCTTCTTTCTTTTATTTAGAATTTTGTAAAATAAATGTAAAAGGTTGCTTTGCATACATGACATTAAGAAGCATAAATATTTACAAGCTGAATGTATGTGTTGAAAATTTGCATTTGAAATATCGTCGCAACGCTGCAAACATTTTCCATCTGCTGTGTTCTTCGCCGCTCTTTTAAATTCTTTGCTTTTTTCGGAGTCGGTAATCCCTTTTTTAAATAAAATAAATTTCGTGCACTGTTACAATGGCATACGAGATCATGAATTTAGTTCTTTTTCCTTCGTATTACTGTGAAATATATGAGTACATAAACTAAATTATTTAAATATTTCCTTAATTTGTGCAGGCACAAAAAACAACGAAATTAACATTTTCTGTAAATAGTCAAATTTCCTAAGTGTTGGATGCATACAATCACTAAAAAATGTTCAAAGAATTTACCCAGGCAGGTATAAGTAACTTAATGATAAGATCATTTGGATAAGGAAAAATCCTCAACAGCAGTAGGTACATACACCCCATATTTGACAAGTACAGTACGGTAGTTTTAGAGAAAAGAAGAAATGTAACATGCTATACTCAAGAACCGCTATAAGAAGATACGTGCTTATATAACTATTACCGGTAAATGATACATATTCATACCAAGTGTGATTGGACCTGTTTAAATATTCAGAATTCAAAAGTTTATTACCTATATAACCACGGTTAAATAATAAGTTTCGACACAATTATTACAAATATTAAACATTTTTCATTCTCTTGCCAAATGTAGCATGAATTCGGTGCAGCTTATTCTAAAAATAATGTAAAAATACAATTTTCTTAAGGAAAAGCCATTTTACAAAATTATTCTCTAAGGGCACTGGATATTATAATGGTTATTACACGTTGGTAGGAATTTGCATTAGAAGTAACATTAAAACTAATTCCACTTAAGGAAAATATAGTATTCCTATATAATTTACGTATATGGAAACGGTTTTGAAATATTTTAATTTAGACCTGTGAAACAAATGTATTACGCAATTACTTTTTACAGTACGAGTTACGCGACTAATTCAGCTGTAGTATTTTTTCGATTGGTAGTGTGTCTTTGAGCAGAGGTTGTGGTCATTTGACTGTGACAATGAGAGTGAAGTACTGTGGCATCGCACGTCTGTGAGTTACGTAGAACTCTAAGACTTGTGAGTTAAAACAGACTATTACTGACCTTGAAGCAGAGCTGCAGACGTGCACATAAGTCATTGAAAGAAGGTGGTGTAAAATTCTTTTCACAAAAATTAGAAACTCTAAATATTTCTAACTTAAAATGTTTACACAGTAATCCTTTTTGAAAGAAGGCGTCTATGACATTGAAATTGTAAGCGTTAAGAGGCCTCTCTAGATAGGCTGTTTTTGTGTGTGTGAGGCGGGATCTGTAAGGGTGCCGTTGACCGACGTATGTAATATATTTTCGCTTCTCCGAGCAAGCCACTCAGATGGCGTGCAGTGCTTTACAATTATCCTTTTTGCTATAGGACTTTATGCGGTGACCATATTATTTTATCTGTGGCCAGCGTAGTTCAAAACACTTGTTTGTATAGTTGAGTTTTTGAAATTCGGTTGTTATTTTTACAAATACGGTAGTCTGAGAAACCCATTTATTTGCCATTTTGAGGAGCCCGAAAATCATGAATTTTTTAAACTATAGGGTGTGTGTTGTTTTCTTATATATATTATTAAAATGTGCGCTAAGCAGTTTAGTAAAAAAAACTAATAGTAGCTCGCTGCAACGCATTTCAAGTGCAGGTGGGCAGACCCCTTATGAATAACCTGCCGAAACGATTCTCGTGTTTATATTTTTAAAAATAAAAAAAAGTGGGGTTGGTGGAGGGAAAAATTAGCAGAGGTACGTTCAGAGGTATAGGCTAACTTAATATCTGTGTTGATTCATTTAGTTTCATTTTCTAAAGTAGCGGTTTAATAATATTACACTATACTAAGGTGAATGCATTTACCTGTTACGAACATGAGAATGCAGACATCTGTGATGTAAAACACATACATAGGCCACCCGTCCGTATTTATGAGTGAACAATTACATAATAATTACTTCCTGCGTGATACACGGGAATCATGGAATGAGAGAAAGGAACATAGGAAGGTGTACAGGCATGCCTGGAACTGTGCTTGAATGCGGGGATTTCTGCAGCTTTTGTGTGGGTATCGGTTCTCGCGCTGTAAATAACACATTGCAGGTTAATTAGGTTTTAATTACTGTTTCTCGACGTGTTGTATTTTATTAGTTCACCCGGCGAGCTACCCACCCAGGGAAGCAATTAAAATGATAAAACGTGCCGACGAATACCATCAAAGAACAACGTTTCGTTATCTCAGTACGAATTTGTTCTCATCGGTAGCGACAAATAGTAAACTCTGGCTTTACAAGCTACCCTGACAAGGGGCGATGCTAGCATACAATATAGTATAGAGATCAATACCGCATAGTTCTATACTATTAACATAGACAAGTGTGGGAATAATAACCTAGCGGCATTGGGTTGGAGCTGTTACTACTTTTCTGTTAACATATATTTTCTCATATTTTTATGTTTAAGGTACTGCTGTTTTCACAAGGTTTAATTTAACTTGCAATGTTGGTATGGTTTTTCGGGTTAATCTTGCAGCTGAATTTTAAAGCAGCTATCCTCAACCGATTGAGCTGAAATTATGCATACACGTTTAGTTTGGATGACAATGCATGGCTAGCTAAGTTACGTCATAGTAAATACAACATGGCGGATCGCCCAAGATGGCGAACTAATTTTTTTATGCACTCCCATGATGTGGGTATCAAATGAAAGGGTTTGCTGAGAAGAATACGAATGAAATGACGTCCGTGTTCAGGTCTACGAGGAGATGGTGTATGACTGCCAAGCTAAACTGTAAGACTTAGCGTGGTCGTGTCTTAACAAATATCGACTTACACCCTGGGCAAATTATAGCGGTGGTGAAATAATCCAGAGTCTTACCCTTAACTGTGTTTCGTTAGGCACAAGTAAGCTTCAAGCTGAACTAAGTGGCACATACCTGCAAACACCCAAGTCAAGGTGAGGTCGTGCCAGACTCAGTGGTATCAGAGTGTATCAAACATGATGTGGACGTACCACCTCAGAGCACACTATGTTGTATATTAGCTCTTACCTTTCTATACAAGCTCTGGGAGGGTCGACAGATATTTCTTTGCTACTCGTGGGAACAAGGAAAAATAATTTAATAGTAAAAAACGTTTTTAAAAACAAGCTTTTATTTAAATGCTCTAAGAAGAAGGTAATAATCTTTCAATTAAATCAAATCCTTAAATTTATTACACTACACAATTTATATGATATAAAAGCTTGTCGCGAGATTTACCTGTCTAGATAAACAAGTATACAATATGTAACTTGATTTTGACGTAAGTAATTCTAAGAAGAAATATGTTTTTTATTAAATATCTAAATTTCGCGACAAGCTTTTATATCATATAAATTGTGTAATGTAATAAATTGATGGATTTGTTTAAATTTAAAGTTTATTTTCTTCTTTTTAGAGCATTTAAATGAAATCTTGGTTTTTAAAATATTTTATTCTATTATTTATTTAGTCATTTATTATCGGTTGTGACAAAGAAAACTGGCTGTTGTCAAGAAAAGAAAACTTTCTCCACTTTGTGACATTGGTAGCGTCAATTTGATACTAATAAAATGTAGTGGGCTGTTATCTGCTTGCTTGAATTTAAAACACAATATGTGTTCTCGCAGAATTGCACAAGATGTTCAGTGTTGGTTAATAGTATATTTGATGCAAGCTAATTAAAAAATAATATTTAGTCTTTTACGTTATACTTCTTTAACAAAACAATTTACATTGCTAATATTACAGACAAATAATATTTTCTCTAGGAAGAATATTACCAGATGGTAGATTTCAGTGTTACAAACGCACCCACCGACAGTTAAATTTTGTAATTAGCTGCTGTTTGCTGCAGAAAATGTCCGAATGTTTGATCTGGCTGGCGAAAAATCAGTGACTTTATCACTTAACTTCCTTGGTAAGTGAGCTGGATATTTACTCGTTCCGAAACGTACTTAATTCTATAGACATATACGATCTTAGAGTGATTATAGAAATGCAACTATTTTCAGAATCATTTCGTGAAGCATCACTGCCACTAAATGATTAGTAAATAATTAATTTCAATGAGCATCGAAGCATGATTAAACATTTTATTCCAATAAATACCCTTGAACTTTATACTTTCTCATAAAAAACTTAGTTCTGCGAAACGTAATTGTGTGGAAAAACACAGGGAAAATTTTGAGAAATATTTAGTTTTCTTTAGTTGAGTTGATACCTGGTAATTTTACAGTTTTAATATTCAACTTCACTAAACTTCAATAACACAAACACACGGAAAAATTTTTATTAAAAAATCCGAATAATTAAAAATTTTTAAATTAATAATTATTTAAAAATTGTGAGCCGCGCACAACTTATACGAGGAAAAGTAAATTTAGAGAATACATTCCTGCAATGATTGCCTTTAAAACCAAGTATATTAATTTCCCTATTGGCAATGGATGACGGTTGGTAATACGCACGAATAATAAACCTGTTTTAAAACAAGCAATGAACGCAATGATACGTGTTACGAGATGAAACTTACCTGATCGCTACTGACGAGGTTCTGATATACATGATAAAATGGAGTCTCTCCTACAGGTAGTTGAGCTCAACGAAAACTTCTGCCCATATAGCGATGATTTTAACTCTTACGCGTTCTGTGACACACATTTAGAGTCGCATTAATCTTATTCTGAATGACCTTGTCAAATGAGGAACATGTCCTCTCAAAGACACGGGACCAATATACAAAGAACTACAGTTGTTCACATAACGTATTGAAATAGATTTTTTGCGTCTCTGATTTTAGTGAAAATAATTATGCAACAACTTAGCGGTCCGCGGTGTCCGAGTGGTTAAATAACTCGGCTCCCAATAAGGCGGTCATGGTTCGATCCCCGGCGGGCTCAGCCCGGATTTATCGCTTGTTGGAAACGTGGCGGACATTGCCGTTGTCTGGCGGGTTTTCTCCGGGATCTCCAGTTTCCCCCGCCTTTCTGATTCCGTCACTTCTCCATTGTAGGGCTTATTTCATGTCACATATCAGGATATGCAGATGTCTACGAGCGTCCAGTCAATAATCTGCCCTAGGGGTACGATCCCCTGTCCTCGGGCACCTGTCCCATACGATATTTATTTTTTGCACCAACTTGTTGCAATGCCTTACGTGTACATCCGCAGTTCTACGTAGTTATTGGGTGAGTTTATTTGTGGAGAGTCGTACTTTATTTGGCTATGCCAATCAGAACAACTATGACATATGTGGTTTGCGGGTATAACCCCAAGACGCTGGGAGTTAAAACGTCCAATCACGGACCACGAAGCAGGGCTGCAGCTGTGCACGTAAAGTAGTGAAACAAAGTGGGGCAAAAATATTTCGCGATAACTTCCTTTCCCTAGTAATGTGATGTTTGTTCATTCTCAGCGCATTCGGGATTCTACCCGTACATCACAGACGTGCGGTGTTGCAGTTATCTTATTATGGTTGACTCAGTCAAATAAGCGACACCTCAGGTCTAAACACACTGCCAATAACCTTGAAGCAGAGCTGCAGATGTGCACATAAGGCATTGCAACATGTTGGTTCTATATTCTTTCTACCAAAAAACTGTGGTTATAGAGATTATACTAAATTATTTCCAGGAAAACTTATGTCCCTGGGCGGAGTGTACAGTTGTTCTCACGTTCACTGAGACGCCATGCAGAAACTTGACTTAATAAAGAGCTTAACATCAAGCGTTATCTTCCATGATGTAACTACTGGTTCTTTAATTGTTAAAATATATATGTGTATATTTGTGTATCTCTCTGGTAAAATAGTTTGCCTAGCGAAGAGCTCATACATTTACAATATTTTACACACAGTTATGACGTAATTTGTGGAGATTCTATTATTTATAAATCATGCTTGACGTTGCGGTCGCAAGGCTTTCCATGTATCAAAATTTCGGATAAAATTCAAAGGCACTTGTATGACGGTAAGGTGTGATTACAATTTTTTGTGATAACAGTACAATAATAATAATACTAATAATAACAATGTTATGATCCTTGTATGTGAAATTAAAAAAGAGTGCGGGATCCCACCTTACTTGGATTCAAGGACGATTTCTACATCAGGAGAAAGAACGGACAAGTTAACATGAAATAATGCAGAATATTGAATCACGCCCAAAAATGTGGAGTCAATCATTGGAATCGCAAAGCCCTGCTCAGTTTGCTTGTAGGATATTTAATTAAAGATAATATGGAACAATTGTAATAGTTTTAAGAAATTTCTATTTGTTCCCTTCTCGAACAGATAACTTTATAATTCAGTATTAAAAAACTAGTAAGCCACATTCAATTAATAATCAGTTAGGAATAATAATTTAATTTCCATGTAGAAAGTTCAGTAAAACAATTAAAGATATGTTTCCTTCTGATTACTTATCAATTCTTACGCCCATTGCAAAGAAACGTTACACGATTTAGAACAAAGGATATTGAAGCCTTTGAGCGGAATGCGGATGAACTCAGTCAGAAATCAAATAACATCACACGCTCGTACGAACAGCGACACTAGCGCTGCCAGTGGAAGAAATATATATCCTTCAGGTCAGGTTACACAACACAGGGACGAGCGACTAAAATACACCACCGTGCAACTAAATACACTGATGAAAACCATACGTTGAGATCTTGAAAACTTTTTTCTGTAGAATTTACTGAAATTAATAATAATACCAATGTATAATATAATAAAAGAAAGAGAGGGAAAACAACAAATTAAAATGTAATATAAACAATAATAATTTAGTAAACTGTTAAATACCAGTGAACAAATAAACAGCTAAAGACGGAGAAGAAAAGTAAAAAAGATTGAAAACATTGCAGTACTTTTACGTGGGAAACATTGTAATGAACTACGCTTCATCTAAACATTTTCGATTGTCTCAGATACATAAAGAAACAGATTAGTAGACTTTTAATAGTTATATTATTAGACAAAAACAAATTTCAAGTGGCTGTACAACCTGTCGGTTATTTTTAACCTGGTAGTTCAGAGCAGCTATTTTGATAGTTCTCACTGGTGATTTTAGTAACATAGTAATTACATATAAAATTGAAAACTATTAACAATGGAAATCTCTGTAGGAAAAATTCTAACATGTCCTTTAAGACAAAAACATTTACTGTAAGGTGAAGAATTCTTAAAGGATAGAATGTTCGGAAAGACCCTAATAACTGTCAGCGCATATACGAAAATTTAAAGGAAAGGCACTTTTAACTGGTAGTTTTAAAAGAACTCAAGTACCATATATGTTGACACACTCGTAACTGTTACTTCAGTGTAAAGACTTTTGAATTACAACAAACGTATCCATCAAACTTGCATGACCGTGCGGGTAAATTTGTGCCGTTTATAGCGGTGAGTTGGGGCTGTACTCTTGTACTCTAGTTGGGACTCCGCCCATCTCCCAGGAAGATGACCTGACCGTCTGCCGTGTGTGATCAAGTTAATGGGCCTAACGAGCTGCCAACACGCCTAGCGCAATCGACTCTGACGTACATAAGTTCAACGACACCTGTGACCCAGAGAATACCTGCCAACATGCACGCACTCCTCACAACACAACTTACATGATTAATTAAAGATTTAATCTTCTATTGTACAACTCATGAGAATTGTTTCGGCAATGGGGTTGCATTACAATCGGATGTGTTTGACTGGGTGAACGTCATTGCTATCTAATATTGCTGAGTCACAGTAAACACACAGTTACATTAAAGGCTTTTCACGTGAAAATGAGTAACAACAATTCTAGAAACACACGAAGATAGCCACAAATGACTGCAGGCTACAAATAATTCCGAAATATAAATGCAGGTATATAAGTCGTTATATAACGGAGTGGACAGTCAGTTGTTGGAGTTGCACACCTTGTTCATGTGTCTGCAGACGGGAGCAGATGTTAGTTCCCGAAATTCAGGTTCGGTACATACTATCGTTGATTCTCTTCGTCATAAGTCGTAGGTATTTCGAACAAGTGTCACAAAGAGAATACTTAAAAATAAAGAAAGTAAAAAAAATAGATAACGATGTGCTCGTGTACTGCCATCTGCACCGTTCACGTTCCCGCTGTTCTCGAACATATTTGGGAATCGTTCTTACTCCCTTTGACCCTGAAACACTTCGAACACAGCACTACGGCCATATGAATAAGGCAAATTTCTAGTCTAACTGGTCGTTTATATTAATCATTTTCACGAAAATAATTAAGCTTCATATAATTATTTCCCCTTAAATTTCGTGACATTGTGGCATTTACTTAGACCTTTTTAACCAACAAATGAAAATTAATGGAAAGCGGTAACCTTGAGTTGTTTCCTTAAACCACGCTGTTTTCAAGGAATACAGGAGCTAATTAACTAAATGAACCAAAAAACCTTTATATTAGAAAACTACAGTAAACTTTGAGTGACAGTATCGTATTATCAGAGGTATTCGTAAAACTTAGTACATAGCCACAAAAACGGGATGTTTTCCAATCTGATTAGTAAAAAGCAAATGAAAATATCTCTTGGAAAGTGTCACAGAACCTCAAATTGATAGTTAAGACAGAAAAAAACCGGTTTTATTATTATAGCGAAATAAACTTAGGTAATAAATAAGCAATATATTCAAACATTAAAATAATTCAAACCTCAAAACAGTATCATTTTATAATCTTATATTTACCGAGATATTACGTTTAAAGACACTATATTCACTTGTCTAATTTAGGATATATGTTTAGCAGAAACATTATCACAAGTTAATAAAAATTAGATTAAGGCCACGCACGGTGGTTTTACAGTGATATTTTTTAAAAAATATTTTATAAGTAGCATACCTTTCATATTAAATAATTCCTACACTGTTTTGTCACAAATATATCATAACTTGTACCGAAGTTTTGGTAGCAGTAAAACTAATAGTTTTTCAGATTTTTGCACGGAAAATGTCACCAAATATGTCATGAAAATAAGATACAACCAAATAGAGTATTTTTTTTGCGGATGAATTGTGCGTTATTTGCAAAACGTTCGCATAGAATTGTGCATTGTGTGATTGCTTGTAGGCCTGGATATTATTAAAGTATTCCATTCAAAAATGATTTTGAGTTGTTTGCACAAATGCGAACAAAATATGCCAGCGTGGTCTTAAAAAGAATGTCTGCCTGACCGCGACGAAATGGAATAATCGTGGTAAAATACTGAGTTCTAACTCCTTATCCGAAAATGAACCTGATCACTTTTTCTCAAGCTTTATAACTATACAACAGCACAATTCCCAAAATAACAGAATTTTTTTTATCATTTTATGTGAAACGTGAGGAAACAGAATAGTCAGAGACCACGGTTTTTGGTGAAAATAATTCTGCAACAGTTTGTTTCAATGACTCGTGTGCACATATGAAGCTGTGCTTCATGGTTATTGGCAGAATGTATTATTGCACAGACGTGGCTCATTTGACTGTGCCAACAGGAACAAGGTTACTGCGACACAATACGTCTGTGATTGTGGATAGAACCCCCGAGATACTGAGAGTTACAAACAGCCAATCACTGAACATGAAGCAGGGCTACATATATGCACATACGACATTAAAACAAACTATTGCAGAATTATTTTCGCGAAAATTCGTGGGTTCTACCAATAGTAAAAAAAAGTGCACAGAGGCAAGTTCTTCAAAACTTTTTGGTTTACGCGGACGAAATCTAAAGACGTGTACAATACTAAATATATGTATTTTGTTACTAACCGATTGTGCAAATTTAAAAAATATATATATATTTTTGTCCTGTAAATTAATGATTTTGAGTAAATTCATTAACATGAGCAATTGCAGGAAGTTGTACTTTGACTCGAAACACAAATCGAGGTAAAAAAAAAAATACAACTATCCGGGCCATTTAACAGCGTTTAAGAACTCTCATATTCTTGATATATAATATGTTCTCCACTTTGTGAAACGTATTGCAAGTGAAATACCGCTACGCTATGCTACAAGTCCTACGTCATGTTCATACATGAATCTCTACATGACATAATTGCCTTGTGTGTAGATCTTCGCGCGCTTCGGTGTAATGTCTTAGTGAGTGAGAGGTATTTTGATCAGCGCTCAACATCGAGGTCTTTAGCTCTGGTGGGGGGTGACATGAAGTGAGTATGGAGCAGCACCGGAATGAATAGACGGGAGAAACGGGAGATCCCCGAGAAAACCCGCCGACCAACGGCGAGGTCCTCCACGTGCGAGAAACCGGGACCGAAGCCAGCGGGAACCGAATCCGGATCGCCTGGGTGGGAGGCGAGTGGTCTGGCCGTTCGACCACCGCGGCCCGTCTGGTATCTTCGTGAAAAATACATTAACTGTAGTTCGTTTTCTGGTACGAATAAAGTAAAACCCTATCGTAATGCGGAGTCTCTGTACAAAGCCTCTAAAATTAGCACATTATGGCGTTGTGTAGTAACAAAATAACACATGTCTAGGGACTGGAAAATTTCGCGAATTCAATGACCTGCAGGCTAGAATCCATTATACTGTACATACTCAAGCCCAGACTATTTGTCCACTAGCTGCAACTCAGTGGAACAACAGACAATGAACGAATAGTCGGGGCTTGAGTATGCATAGTATAATGGATTCTAGCATACAGGTAATTGAATTCACGAAATTTTCCATTCCCTACACATGTCCCAACGGCAGGGTTCAAATTAAATTAAGATATTAGATTGTATTGGTCTGTGGGCATATGCCATCGTTAGAGATGGTGAACAATCGCGAGAATATTTTCTGCCAGCGTATTCTGCAAATCAGTGTAGACTCCTGCGTCATGTATTATTGGCCGACGGTTATGTGGCACAGTCTAGGTGTTTACAGACGAATCACAGACGTCCAGTAGTAGCACACCAGAGTTATTATTGGCCCAGTCAAATAGCGACTCAACAGTAACGAAACAAAAGAATCAGAAATGAATACATTACAATGAAGCCTAGCAAACACACAACATTTCCCGCGATAAGTCACCTTCTCTAACCATTGCTCATATTTGTTGACCGAACTTGTGGTAGATGAAAAAGTACGAAAATAAAAAAACAGGAAAAAAACTTTTTCCTGTTCTTTATGTTTCCGTACTTTGTCACGTAACACAAGTTCGGTCCACGAAATATGAGCAATGACGAATGTTCACAAGCTAATACATTCTTATTGCAAACTCATTACGAAAAACATTTTAAAATCTTATCAATTAAGGAAAACAAGAAAAATTAAATAGGCTCAATAATTGAAATTAGTTACCGTACGCATGACTTCGTGCAGTTGAAAATGGAATAAAACTGTGCCACGTATTTATATAACATTTTCTATTCAGCAGCATTAGGTAGACTTGTATTGATGATGGCAGTCGATCAGAGAGGAAATTTGAGAATATTTACTTTCGAAGTTTGTTTTGTGGTGGATTTTCTGGTAATCGATTCAAATGGTCCAAGAAACTAATTAACTGTCCGTTAGGATAAAACAGGCAAATTATTTAGGTGCCCTGTAGGGACTGTACTTCGCCTGTAATGCTCCAGTAAGCAGAAGTCCTGCACGATAGGGGCGTATCACAAAGCTTCATTATAAAATGAGCTAGCGAAGTAACCCTCTCTTTAATTACCGCCACGTTCCAGGAGGCGATGTGTTGTAACTGGAACAGTGCTGCCAACCTGACCCGAGAAACCACGCGAACACGCGACACAAGTACATTAACTACTCCCTAAAGGACAAGGGTCAGAACATCGACGTGATCAGAAAATATGCGCGGACAAACTTTCTCCTTTCTGGCTTTCAGAGACTCATAGGTTTCTATTTTTGTCTTCTATGCAGTCTTTATTTTTCACTTTTTAGGGGCAAGAGACTACACACATCTTTGGTTAATTTGAATTTCAGTGTATATTTTATTTCCGTTATAGTTTTGTACTTCATCCGTAAGACATTGCTGTCAGTTTCAACTAAACATAAATTGTTAAATTCATATGACTATGCATTAACTTAACTTTGAGCATGTAGAAGAATTATTTGTTCACACTTTTGGTTTCTTATCTGTAAAAATGTCTTTCTAGGGACACTTTGTACTATTAACTAAATCTATGATGATTTGTTTGATTTGTTGTAATTTACTGCCACATTTCGCTGTAACTATAGCCATCGTGTTACTTTGCGAAAAAATTTTTCGATTACATTGCATATGGATGTTTTACAAGTTGAATATGATCGTTTCTAAAAAAAATGTATTTTCCAAAAATGTTTTTCATTTGGTTGTGTAGTAAAAGTCACTGATGTTTGATGAAAATAGTAGTACGTCTGCAGGTGTGCTTCGTTGTAGTCAGCAGTATGTCATTGGGCAGAGGTATCTCTCATTTGACTGTACCAATGAGAATGAATTTACTGCAACACAATACGTCTGTGACTTAGAAGCCTTATTTATTTCATTATTCATGTGATATCTGTATTTTAATGTGATCTCTATTGTTATTATTATCTAAGTTTATGTGAGGCATTATGTAATTGATTTATACTATGTAAGCCCTATTGTCGTATGTTATTGTTTGTTGTGTTTCATAGCTTTTATTGGTGGTGTGTGCTATCATACTGTGATATTGCACATAAGTTTATACATTTGAATAGAATGTACCATTTTGTCTTGTTAATTGATTTATGTCAATGTATTTTAAGTCGTCTTATGTAATTTGTAGCATTGTCACATGTATATTTTATTGTATTTGACAAGAGCTACATCCCTGAGCTTCGACTCATGTTGGGATGTATATTAATAATAATCAAACAAACTGAGAGTTAGATAGGCCTACACATAATAACTGACCATGAAGCAAAGCTAAAAGTGTGCACAAGAGTCATTGAAACAAGATTGAGTAAAATTCTTTACGCTAAAAATCAGCAGCTCTGTGTAGAAGGTTAAGGTTACGAAAACATTTAGAAATTTGGTTAGTTTGTGCAGTGCAGAACTATCTCGTTTTAAAAAGCTTAGTGTGTCACATAATAATAATAAAAAAAAAAAGAAATGAGTCCAGTTAGACTGTATTCAGTCACACATTCATAAAATAAATAAAACCTTAAAAATCCTATCGTCTTATTATTTTGTGCTTGTGACGTCATAGTTCTTATACAATCATGAGTATAAGTTTATCCTTAACACATCAATTATCTCTACTGTCTTAACTGCTGTAATGAGTTTTATCAGTTTATTTTTTTTTTTAGTTTATTAACTGTTTCCTTCATTCATTCGTACTTAATTTTTTTTTGTGAATTTTACGTAATTCCTCTCCAAATATATTACACTTTAGTTATATAATTTATGTTTGAGTTGGCCACAACCGAGCTACACTTGTCAAATTCATTGTTTTGGGTCTGATTCTTTGTTTCCGAGAATAACAAAATTGTGCAATGGCGTATGGAAAGAATGTTTCGTGAAATCATTAAATCCAATTGCATGAATATTTTAAAGAAATTATGTATAGATAAGTTTTTACTATTTAGTAAGTTTACTTTGTTTCGAAATACTAAACTGCTAAATACGTAATAAAATGTTCAAAACGAAATCAAGTTACGTGACCATTTAACTAACCAAATCTGAAAATTGAAAAATGAAAAGTGCTGCCAACCTAATAGAATTCTCGTTTCGTATACTAAAATTCCTTCATGTTTTATGTTTAAATAGTTCACAAAATGTGTATAACAGAATGTACAGTACTTTTCAGAGCATCCACCAAAATAAAATATGTATCAGAATATTATCTTACTAAACTGACTATTATAAATCGTTTAAGTTACCGGTTATATAAGTAATTCAGATCATACATGTGTTTTAGAAGTAATAATGTATTAATAACAGTTTGTCACACTATACATACGAAATGTAAACAACCCTTATTTTTTTAAGTATTTTATTTTTACTTATTACTGGAAAAAGCAAAACAATGATTCCAGACTTCAAACCGCTCATACGTGGACAACGTCCCTATTAAGTATTTCAATTTGTGTAATACTTTATAAATAATTCTTTAATCGTAAATATGTTTTTCATTGATTTTGTTCTTTCTTTTAACATGATAGTTGCACAAATGATTGTCGTAAATTTTGTTGATATTATTTTAGTAAATAAATCGATAAGAAAAATATGATGTCACAGTAGACAAGTTGTCATTTCAACTTTAAAAATTTATGATGCGGATTTTGTGGAAAATATTTGTCTCGTTCACAGTAACAATACAATTAGCGAGATAAATTATCTGGGCTGTCATCAGTGTATGCTCGGCAATTCCATGTAATGGCCAATATTTCGTGCCACTCGGGCTGCCGGCCAGTTTCCCCATTAGTTCAGCAACATTAACTGCCTGCAGGCCGCCTAATCCCGCAATGACGGCAGAAGTAAATAAAAATATTTAATGCAACACGCCGGCTGAATCAGACTATAAAAATTATAGTTTCTCGCAGACTCTTTTATTTTCCTCTGTAAATCTCTGCCACGACTGCAAATTGCTGAAATATGTTTATGTTTGGACTGAACATAAAAAAAAGTTGGGTCACATTCAAACGATTTCTACCGAGCATCAAATATGGATAACGGAAGTCGAAATCCACTTCCGTGTCGAGATATTAGTGCATGTCCAACAGAACTTAAAACGAGGGAGAAGTTAAACATTTTAATGTTACTGTTTTATCGGACTGTTAACTTTTGCATGTGAGTACATAAGCCGATTAATAAGCCGATCTTGGTATCTCATGAAAAAAAAGGGAGGGGGGACCTAAGACGGAGCAGTGATAAAATACTATGTGAGTATTCACAAGTATCCGGGTTCAATTCTTAGTTCGACAAACTTAAAATATTCCGGGATTTCTCTAAACCAGTCGAGGCTAATTATCTGATATTATCATAACTATGATTAATTCCACACAGTTTCCTTCTTCCATTCCTAGTGTTCGCCCAACAAGGCCTTGGGATGTCAGGACGCATTCGAGGTATACAAAATAAGTCAATTAATGAAATTGCTTTGCTACGTTGAGATAGGAGGTTTTCTGACATGGAGTGCTACATATTATCTCACAATAAAAGTGAGTGAGTGAGAAATTTTAGTCAGCGTTTAACATCGAGGTCCTCAGCGCTGGTAAGGGGTAACATGAGGTGAGTGTGGAGCAGCGCCGGAATGAAAGGATGGGGGCATCGTCCGACACGATTCCCACAAGTGAAAATCTGGGAACCGACCCCGCCGGGAATCGAACCCGGATCGCCTTGGTAGGAGGTCTGAAGCCATCAGCCACTGCGGTCCCCCTCGCAATAAAATAAAAAATCCTGTGTAGCAATGAACTACGTGTTCACTCGCAGAATATTACCCGGAAATTTTGTATAAGAGGAAATGTTTCACGTGATTTACAAAAGTAATAAAACTATGCTCTGTTTAAATTTAAAAAAAGGTGAATTTGTTTACCCACACAGCTTCTTGATAGTTTTCTTGGTTCACCGTTAATTAATTAATTTTTTTTACTATCTACTGATGCACTTCCAGGACTTGTGTATAGTATCCGTCCAAAGTAGGACGTGTGCATTTCCCGCAGGAGTTTGAATTAGTTACCTTGTCTGTAAAATTAAAAAAAAAAAATAATAAATAGTTTTCCTTGGCGTTCATCAAAGGAACCGGTAGCTCTGACAGGTTCAAGGAGATTCAAGCTCTTTGTAAAGTTTTTAATCATCGCCGCTGGTAATATCGCAACTACAGGACCAGCGCTGTACTCCGTGTACTCGCAGCAACGTTCAATCTCCTGCCTTCTCTGCTGATCTGTAGTTTTAACACACATTCCTTCGAAAGAAAAGTTGGGCGTGTGTGCTTGCTGTGTTTATACGTTACTACAATGTTGTATTAAACCTTAGCAACACAGTTAATGCTTCAGCACAACGTGGTCTTTTACAGAAGTTTTCAAGGTGAAGCATTACGCTTAGAAGTACCTTATTGTTTCATTACTTTTGTACGCATCTGCAGCTCTACCTTGTACAGAGGTGTCACTCATTTGACTGTACCAACGAGAGTAGAGTTACTGAGGCACGCGGGTAGAAACATAAGACTCTGAGGGTTAAAATCATCGAATCACGGACCGCGAAGCAGAACTGAAGATGTGTACATAAGGCCTTGATGGTGCAGAACTGTTTACGTCTAAATCAGTGGTTCTTAATATTCAATATTACTGGTTTTTTTAAAGTTTTCTTTAACGGAATTAACAATTACTTGGCAGCAAATAACTTTTGTAAACACAAAACTTGTAAAATCAATTAACTTTTTCATAAACACTACACTTAAACCTTCTTAATGGCAACCCAGTTCTTGTTACCTTTACTGTATGATACAAACGAAAATTATCTATGCGACAAAGTTCCACAACAGTGGATCGTTTAAGAACATTTTCTTTACTGCAACCAAATTTGTGTTGTGAAGGAAGTATTTTTAAGACTGTAGGTATATGAAACTGACAGGTGTGGTTTTTTACATGTAATTAAATATTAAGGACAAATGATAACTAGTTATGTCTCTATTTTATGTAAATTAATCGGCTGACTGCGTGACTGTGTATATGCAAAAAAAAAAAATAGTGTTATTATTATCAATATTTACTTTAATATGAAGATCTGACAAAAAATTAAGACGCTAGTTGTGAGTTTCGATAAAAAAAACCATACTTCGCCTATAGAAAAGTGACCATCCAAAACAAACACATTGTTGCATTCGTGAACCGTCTGTCAAATAAATATCGTGGTTAGGATCATTGCACTGTTTCAACTATTGTTCTGATAACGCGATGAGACGGTAGTCCGTCACCAACCAGCCTGGAAAACCAGAGGTGAATGAAGGATGACGTGAAATGAGACTCTATAGTCGAGGGTGGATAGGAGACTAACCGTGGATCGCCTTGGTGGGAGGCGACTGGCCTGACCACCGTATAGTTTGCGGTATTCGACCCCGTCATTACTCCACCGCAGTAGCAGTGACAATTGTATAGTCTCCTGTCAAACTTCTTCTATAGTGATACACACGAGGACTGGTTTGCAGCACTCCACTCTTCCCGTCTTTCCCATTTTCGCCACCACTCTACAACAAATTCGATTATCTTCCTAATCCTTTCTACTTTTCGCCACTAGTCCATAAAATATTCTATTACCTTCATAATATTTCCTCTTTTCGCATTATTCCTTCGATTTTCGATTATCTTCATAATACTTTCCGCTTTTGGCCACTATTCTTTAAGAAATTCAGTTATCTTCCTAACATGTCCGCTTTTCGCCAGTAGCCAATAAAATATTCAATAATCTCCGTAACATTTTCCACTTTCTGCTTCTAGTCAATGAGATACTCGATTATCTTCCTACCATGTAGTAGACGCGGGGAATGGACGGACGACAGATGGCAGGGTGTGAAAATCGAGGGAAGGGAATGTCTGTAGCGGATGTTCATGTGGTCGGGTAGACGACACCTGTGGAGAGACTAGAAGGAGGTTAGAGAGGGGTTGATAAAGGGGCGAGGACCCTAGAAACTAGGCTGCTAGCACTCAGGCATTGTCCATCTCACAATAGACTCTGAGACACTCCAGGTGAGAGGGAATGCGCGGGCAGATCCGCCGATCAAACACCGTCGAGTGGTCTTGTCACGTGATCTCCCGACAACCACTCCTCTGCGTCCTGCTCGCTCAGAAACTCCTCTTACAACCAGTTCCTTCCTCTAGAATGACGCCCTGCACCTACGTACTTGATTACATGTAATACACTACATTCATGAGGAATCGTGCACATACACCATTCACTGCAAGAATCCCTCGAAGACATTACAAAACGCTCCGTTCATCTCGGAAGCACAAGGGTTCGATTAACGATCACGGGAATTTTGAAGGCTGGAAGTGATTACTAGTCGTAAATACCTATTGGCTGTCAAATAGGTGAATAATAATAATAAAAGTAATAACCATGTATTACAAGGACAATATGTCTACTTGTTCGCTCTACACCAGGTTGGTAGTAAATAAACAATTGCTGTTAAGGGCGCAGTATACAGCAATTTTCATCACCATGTTTTAATTTTTCATTTGTACCAGATACTTTTTTTCTTCTTATTTTAGACACAAAATGTGATTAAATTTGGCTATTATGAAGTTTTTTTTATCTCTCATAGTTTTAGCGTAATGGCTTGTTAAAGTCAAAATTTGCATGTTTCCGTTTTAGGGACTACACTAAAACCAACTGACATACCAAACAGAAAAAAATTCACAGTGGATAAAGACGTCACAGGCTACAATGTCATGCACATAAAACAAAGAATAAACATTTATTGTATTTAAATAAAAATGCTTAAATTTAAAATAATTAAAAATTCAGTAATTTTTTAAATATACAAAAATATTTTATTTTGTAGTTTAACATAGCTGAATTTGTAGCCTACATCATCGTTGCTCGCTGTAATTGTTGTCATTTTGGTGAGATGGTTTTAGTGTCATCCTTAAAACATGCAAATTTGGGCTTTAACGAGCCATTACGCAAAAACTATGCGAGATAAAACACTTTTAAAACAGCAAAATGTAGTCAATTTTTTGTATCTAAAACAAGAAAAGGAAATATCCGGTACAAATATAAAAATAAAAATATGGAGATGAAAATTGCGGTAGACAGCGCCCTTAAAGTGTCACATTATCACAGAGAAAACGAAACATTGTCTACTGATTGTAAAAAAGCAACACAAGTGAGACTTCACGTGTACGAACATGGACACGATGACTGATCAAGTTAATGGTGAAGTTTGGGGACATATCGAGCCCATGTAATAAGGTTGTAAGGTTTTACCCGGAGCATAGAACCCTTACATTAGGTATTGGCGACAAGTAAACTACAGAAGTAAGAGACCATGTTTCCTTCATCATCAGGTTGTATCTATAGGTCTGTAAACAATTCAGTGTTCTAAACCGGTGAGAACTTACGATACATGTTTGTTAAATATTTCAGTAAATACGATGAGAGAAGCATATTTTCATACGTTGTTTTATTTATATTTACTATTAGCTATTGCCACGACTTCGTTCGTACGGTTTTCAATTAATGTATCTTTGAGTCATGCAAAAAATCAGTCTAACTACTTTAAATGATCTCAAGTAGTATGAAAAATATGTTTTTTAAAATATATTTTCAAGAAGTAAATAAAAAAATTGATACTTTCTGGCACTTAAAATTTTATACAAGTTATAGTATTAATACTGATAATAATACTAAAAGTAATACATTACGATAAAATTTGTTTTCAAATTGATAACAAATTCTAAAAAAATTAAAATTCTAAATGGTGCAAAACCATGTTAAGCGTCTTTTAGCACATATTTTTTGGGGGGTACCTCGTTTTGCCTGCACTCCGTATATACACGAATATATATATATATATATATATATATATATATATATATATATATATATATATATATATATATATATATATATATATATATATATATATATATATATATATATATAGGTAATATTCGGTTCGGGCTTCATTCTTCGATATTTTAACACAGTACATACAGTTTAACTTTGTTGTGGTTTTGATAATGTCTACTGTTTTCATTTTCTTCTGCTAACAGCAGCAGCTTACCGCACTTGTAACTTTCCATAACTTCGCTCGGCTTATCGTCTGAAAGCCTCAAGTGGTAATTTCGCCTTACCTATAGACCACCCTCGTGACTTATCACGGTCGCATGTAGTAGGACTTAGCATAATCTGAGTCCGAGACAACTCTCAGACATGACCTGCTTCTCTCGAGTCTCATGATGCAGTCGGAACTCAGACGAGAAACACGAGAGGAGAACAAACCCTGCTTGCCCATGTCGGCGCACGAACAAGAAAATGAAGAAGCGAGCAACACACATGGAGATGTATTTCCCGGTTATTTCTTTCATCACAGACATTCCCATGAATTCACAAGACGGCAGAAGTACCGCGTAATTTCCCTCGGGAGGAACAAAAGAACATCAACTTCGGATCAGTCAAATTTGATCATGATTCTGGTACAGTTTGATTTATATTTGCCTACAGAAACTTATTTTTCGAAGTAAACACGTAATGGTGTTTTGATTTTAGATGTATATAATGTTGAGTTGTGGCCCCTGTTTTTCGCGAGTAGAATTTTGCCCCACTTCGTTTCGATGCCTTACGTGCACATCTGCAGTTCTGCTTCGTGGTCAGATTAACTCTCAAGAACCTTAGAATTCTACCGGCAAATCACAGACGTGTGATGTTGGAGGAAAGTTATTGTTATTGGCTCAGTCAAATGAGATACGACTCTTCACGTAGGCACGCTGCCAATAACCATGAAGCAGAATTGCAGTAATGCACGTAAGTTACTGAAACAAACTGGGGCAAAATTCTTTTCGCGAAAAATAGAGGTCCGTACTGTTGAGTTATGATATGAAATATCCTTATTCGCATATTTACAAAAAAATTACACTTTACTTAAAACACTTACATGAAAACGGGTTGTAAATAAATGCTTCTGTTTGCAGTAAAATGTTGTTTCCTGACAGTGATTTATAATTTTATAACATGTATTGAGTTAACAACTTCAAATGATTGACTAAATTATTAAATGCAAGATGCGTAGTTACAACTCTTCAGATTTTCAATTCAATGTAAAAAAATAATAATAATAAAAAAAGGACAACCCTATACAAAAATATTCGCCAACTTTACGTGTAAAAATTTTTTCCAGAGTGGCGGATTCGTCAGGCACTTGTTACAGAATCAAATGTGTTATTTTTTTTAGTCAAAGTTTTTGTATGAAACATACGTCTGTAAGGAAAATTTTTACTCAAATGGTTTTCTAAAACGTTTGTCTAGCTTTCCAGTTTTTTCAATACTAGCTTAGAGAAACGTATACTAATAGTAATAATAATAATAGATAAATGCAATTAGGTTTTACACTTGGTCTTCGCGATTTTTAATAATTATCAGTAGAGACATGAGAATTTTGCGTTATTTTCTACAAGCACACTAGACTCCAAATCGCTGTCGGATCCTTCAACGTGTTCCACTGGCCAACAAAGTCGTGATCCGCCGTGGAGAATTCTTCTGACCAATAATTACAAGTTTCGTGGTAGAGCGAATTTCGCCCCAAAACACACGTAATCGACACCACACAGATAGGGACAGGTAAATTTAGCGAATTCAATGACCTGCATGTTGGAATTAACTATTCTATGTAGGCTATACTCAAGCCCCGGCCATTAGTCCATTAGCTGCTACTCAGTGGAACAACAGATAATGAATGAATAGACAGGACGTGAGTGTACATAGGACAATGGGTTATAACGTGTGGGTCATTGAATGGACGGCTTGAAGTACACGCCCTCTGACGTCACCGCAGGGGAACAGTACTGTGGGAAACAAAGCTTGTTTACAAACATGCTGATTTGTTAGTTGGTGATGGCAGAAAGCAAAAATGTTGCGCATTCATAGATTTGCACGCAATGGTAAAAAATATTAGTTTCAATGTCATGGTTAACATACGAAAATAAGGTTTACCTGAAAAAAAAAAAAACGGCAAATTCCAAACAAATAATCAATTTTCTTGACGTACCTCTCATCCGGGACATGTGAAGCCAAACAGCTAAATGAAGGTTATGTTCGGCTGCGGTATCCATGGAGACAGGAATTGTTTCCCACACCTGACTGAAGCCCCGCCTTTTTTCAAGTCGTCCATTAGCGATATTTTCCTGGCCCTAAACATAGAGTATCGTGACCAATTGAAATACATATTGTACTGGGAAATGTACGGGGCATAGGAGTCTAGTCTGTGGCTAAACTGTAACGTGAATTTGGCAGGACCCTTATTATCGTATCTGACTACGCTCAAATGTTTCCAGCTTTTTATTCAAGCTTGGGAGGGGCTACGGTAGGCGCAGTGGGTAGAGCGCTCGCCTCCCACAAAGACGATCCGAGTTCGATTCCGGCAGTGGTCGGTCCCCGGTTACTCGCGTGTGGAAGTTGTGTCGGACAATGCCGCTGGTCAGCGGGTTTTGTGGGGGATCTCCCGTTCCCCCGCTCTTTCATTCCGGCGCCGCTCCGTACTCACATCATGTCACCCCTCACTAGATCTTAGGATCTAGATGTTTAAGGGTATTGGTCCCTACCACCTTGGATTTATCTGTTTCTTCTCGATAACTTCTGTTCCAGTCGATGTATCAAAATTTTTGTCACGACAAGGCATAGATACCAACTTAATCGATTTTCTGTAATTGCTGGGACCATAGTATATTTATTATTTTGCAACGGGAAACAGCTCAAAAGGAAAGCTTGCTTTATTTACGGGAGCGACTACAGAGGCCGCAACATTAACAGAAACAATGCCATGCGGATTCCAAAAAGTGAATGAAACAATGAACTACGCCTTGTCAGCGTGAAAATAGTAAAACAATGTGTATATTCCCTGATTTATAAGAAAAACCGTAAAACCGATCTGACAGGGATCAATCCCCCTTAAGCGCTGACCAAAATATCTTCAATCTTCAATACATTCAAGCTTGTAGAAGCAAAACACCTATGTGTGTGCATTACCCAGAGCAGTGGCGCGAATAAGGATAGTTAATCGCATGTTATATTATATGTAGCTCAGCTCCTGTCGAACCTACATGCATGCCACCGCTAGCTATTCTGTTATTTTGGGTATGGCCCACTTCGCTATAGGCTGTTCGCCAATGTCTTGAAATATGTGAGCAAATAAGTAATTTATTAGAACAACTCTAAAATACCTACCCATGTTTTATTTTCCAACATTCTCATAAGTGTACGTGCCTGAAGACGGAGACAGACTACAGACTTTGAAACGCCGCACTTTGTTAAGTCGCAAGGAGACCATTGTAATCGTCTGTTTTTATATTGTCTTGCCATCCACAGTTACTGTGTTGTTTGTTTTAGTTAGCTTTCATCTTGGTGCCCGTGTTTCTGCTGTGTCGTCTACATGCAGCGTTTTGTCTTTCGTTTTGTTTGTTGTTGTAATTATTGTTTGTTGTTTCATACTTACTGATGAAATTCCTTGTATGGAACAATTTGAGTCATTCATTTTTCCTTGGTTTGTTTTTTGGTACCTGGGTGCTCGTTTGTGCTAATTAATTTTCTTGTAAATCACTGACTGAATTCTTTGTAGAATTGTATGCGTTTACACTTGTTTGCCAGTTGCTAAAACATTTTGTTTGTTTGTTAATTTGTTTGTTTGTGTGTAATCTCTCGTTTTCTGTGAGACACCATTTGCTGCAATGGCGTATGTCCAACATTCTTCTTTAGTTTGTAATTGTCGTAAATGTAGAATTGTTTCCCACATCTCATAGTAGAAAAGAGTCTCCTACGGGCCCCCGGGGGTCGAGCCCCGGCGGGTGTGTGCTTGTTCATCGATGCCATCTGCCTCATAAATCCAACTTTCGGCGAAGTCGTCAGATCTAGTAAGGTCACGACAACCCTCCATTTAATTACATTAATTTAAAATTTTTGATTAAATGATATGTTATAATATGGAGGAGAGCTGGACTGTCGTTGATAGGACGAGTGCTGGCGGGCGACAGACCTGGTTGACTTGGTAACAAGGCCACAGAATAACTAAGTAGTACAGAAGTGACAAGAGAAGCTTTCTCGTCGTTGTTATCGTACCAGCTCTTGGGGCGTACAGTCTGTCTCATGAAAGAATTCCATGTTTTGACATTTCTCTTCTGAGAAATGTGCCTGGCTGTTCCATTGTTTGGAGCTTTACACCTACCTGGCTTCCTGGAAAATCACGGTCTCCACAATCCTGTTTACAAACCTCACTTCTCAGAAGTGAACTGTCAAAATGTGGAATTCTTTCATGAGATAGACTATACAAGAATATAAACAATACCACGTGGATTAGAGATATTGGTTTATGCAACCACTTGTAGTGCTTGAGATACTGTATTAGTTTAAATATTAAGTTAATATTTGTAAATGGTAAACGCGATGATTCGAGGCTTAACATCAGATAATACTTATCATTATTAGAATCGGCATAGTTGTTATTTTCCTGCTCTCGGCACGTACACGAAAGTAAACAAAGCCATGTGGGAATTCATACATTGGTTTGAAAAACTGATTATATTTAAAAAAATACTGTGTCATTTGTTTGTATTTCATTTACATATTTCGAAATGGCAAATGTGACGTAACTTACGCGTCAATTTCCTCACTGATTATAAAATAAGTCCTTGTAAACTGCTGTTAAAACAATCTTCTACCATAGACAAGATAACTCCGAAACCTTCTTTGCCTATGCTCCGACATCACCACGAGAGTCTAAAAAAAATGAGTACGATAAATATCATGTCTTGTCGCTTCTGATACTACTTATTTATTCTGTGATATCGGCGTGCTTATCATTAATGCGGCTTAGAGCATAGATAATAACTAGAGAGCTGATTGCCTATCCCTTTCCATGCTGTGAAGTGATTCTAGATATAATCAGCTCACAGGACAATGGGGATAGTAGAATCAGCTGTTGATAAGCACCGAGCGAAACAAGTTTCACATTTATTACTACTTAGCGGTGAGCATATTGTATTTAAATATCACTCACATTTAAAGAAGCATATGCAGAATGATTCGCTGTCGCGTATTACCAGCATCCACTGTTTCTAGATCATTTTCGTGTAAAATAAGATGTTGTTTACGTATTCTGTTTACATCGTCTTGGCATTTTCGTTTTCCAGTAATTTAAAGAATGAATAAAAATTAATATGTTGTGTATTGATTGTAAAATATTCAGTAATCTATAAATCTCATTTGTTAAGGTTTTTACAAATGGATGTCGTAACTTTAATTATTTTGTAGCGGTTTTCGTATATTTTGCCTATCGATAGATTCACAACAAACTATCTCTAGTTATCTATGCTTTAAGTGAATGCGGCACTACAAAAGCGGGTGATATGAGTTGCTGTCTTCCTTGGTTTCCCAACGCTAGCCCAGTTGTAGCCCGAACCTCTCCCGATGTCCGGAATACTTGGCCGTATATAACAAAGCGATGTCGTGGAACGTGTCATCAGAAGCAAAGCTTACGAAGAGAATCCTCGTACTCGATTTATAAACATAAAATCAAAACTTTTCGGTTACTGATCAAACCTAAAGTATCGGCACAGAATAAACAAGGTATATCAGAAGCGAACTAGCATGTCGGTATCTTTGATATGGACGAACTCAAGCGTTGATTGGCTAGGGCAGTCCGCCATTTTCTTAGTTCGTTAAAATGTAAACAATGCCTATTCATTTGTATGGGTCATTAGGTATTTCTGAAGAAAATTATTTCTGACTTGTTTTAAATCTGCCTCAAAATGAAAGTAATTAAAGTTGTTCGTTAGAAACGAGGTGCTTATTGTTTGTCGTAATCTATTAACCAATGCCATTATGTTTTAAAAAGACAACAAGTGATACATCGGCTGTAGTGGCGAGGAATTTAATGACATTTGTGTTTGCAAACACAAGCAGTTATTTTTTAACGTTATGTGGAGAGTAACTGTGCGAAATGCAGGTTTGTAAGTGTTG